>VRYO01002297.1:289340-346859 GCA_009812075.1 Sialia sialis
ACTCTCCACTTTAGGAAAAGCTCCTGCCTTTTTTCTGGCAATACCTGTCCCCTAAACCAGAACACTTCCCCAGCTGTGTTTGGGATCTGTAGACAGATGTCTGAAATCCTGCTTGGCCTCTGTTGCCCTACCCCTGTGTGGCTGGAACTGTCTCATTCCACAGCCTTCTTCCCTGCACCCACAGTCATCATTGGTCTGTTCTTCGGTCTTTCCCCTCACATCATAAGACATCATGGTGCTTCCCTCTGCACGTATGCTGTTCATCCAGACCACTGGGATATTATCAGTGTAATTTGATTTCGCCTTCATAATGAAGGCATTCTCCTTAAATACTAAATTCTCCTTAAATTCCGCCAGCTCCTGAGAGGCAGAATTCCGGAGGCAGAATCCAGCCTAAATCCAGAGATCTGTGTACCCTGTTGTTAAAACGACCAAACTGCTGACAATTTTCCGTGATCGTCTTCACTACTAGGAAGTTTTTTTTTTGGGTTCAGTTTGAAAATTTCTTGCTCCAGCTCAAGTTTTTCAGTTTCTAGTTATTTTTGCATCCACAAGTCTTTGGCTGTTGGTGAAGAAGCTGTTGTTTAGCCCTGGAATGGCTCCAAATCATTCCACTGGGTGTATTAGTTATCCTGAACTCCTAACCATAGCTGGAGTATTTTTAGCTCTGCACAGCAGTCATCAAACAAACACTGCCACAAGGTCTGCAGGAGTCCATGAGGTCCCCTGCAGCCCAGCTCCTGCTGAAGTTCCAGGCTCAGTTGTGCAGAGACGACCATGAAATCCCACCTGGGAAGCCACCTAGGACTGTGTGTTTTGTGCCATCCATATCCAGGCTGTGGCCAAGCACACGGATAGGCACAGCTTGTGGTTTCTTACAGAGAGAAGGGAGCTCTGCCTGGCCTTCATGGAGGAGTAGAGGTGCTTGCCCTCTCTCACTTCCACCATGGAATACGTCCTGCTGCAGAAATATACCAAAAAGCTGGGAGAAACAAGAGCAGAGCAGCCCCTTGCTCCAGACTCACCTGCTGCCTGCTCTGTGGACATGATGCTGCATTGTCTCTTGGCCAGGGTGATCCTCCAAGCAGCACTACAATCCACACTTGATCTTTTTGAAGACTCTGGAAGCAGCCTCTCCTTTTTTCATAAAAGAAGGAATCAGTCTGTCTGGCCTCCCCTTGGCTCCCTGGTGGTTCCTCCCCAGCCTGCATGCCTTGCCAAGCCCTTGCTGGTCTGGGTTTAATAAGCAGTGGCTCTGCTCCAGGGATGGAAATTAGAGGTGGATGCTGCAGCAGAGCAAAGTGCAGGGACACAAGAGCTTCTGGATTCCCTCCTCACCCATATTTCTGCAATGGTACAGCCAAGGCCTGGCTTAGGAAATGCACCATACCACAGCTGGACTTGCTTCTGGAGCAGAGTGTACCTCCTGCATGGCCTCCTTGTTTTTCCACGTAACTCCACATAGGACTGGAAAATACCACTGGAACATGAAATATGAACCAGGACCTGCAGGATGACCCCACATCAGTAGGCTAGCAGCCAGAGTCCATTCCCAGCAGACACTAAATCCCTGTGTTTCTGCAGCTGGGATTTTGCCTTGGGTGTTTGTAAAATAACATTTTTCCAGGAGCGCTCCTGGTGTTCACGCCTTAGATCTCTCTTTTGCTCTTCCCCTGTCCCCACAGCTCTGCTCTGTGAGGTGCCCCAAATGCTGGCAGGAAGAGTACGAGTCAGGCAAATCCAAGAGTTCAATGAGTTAGTCTTTGGGTCCACCATCAGTCGAAGTATTGTTAGAGAAGTAGATTGGTAAGGAGCTTGCAGTTAAATCAGCTGATGAAGGGTTTGAGAATGGAAACTCTTTCTTTTCTCCCCATCTACTTCCCGTGTTGTGCACTGGCCTCATCGTGGCATCCTTCCTTCTGCCCTCGTGGCCATAACTGAGCTTCCATTCAGGTGGAAGCCCATCTAAAACTGGTGGAATATTGCTCTGGGCCATCTGAAAGGCACGATGAAAAATGTGGTTTGTTATGGGTCAAGGTCCAATATCCATGTGCTTTATCTCTTCTTCCACCCCTCGCTGGAGATGTTTTAAGCAGAACTTAAACCTATTCTCTGAGAGGATTTACTTAAACAGCTTCATGTCCACAGAGGGAAGGTTGTAAAGCTACACCACCCCATGTGGCTCAGCCAGCAGTGAAGGACTGTTAAAACCATCTGATTTCAGACCCCCAGATGTACCTTCTGTGGATAAGGCTTGACACCAAAGGTATCTGCCAACCAGTAGCTTCATGCATGCTTGCATTTCCTGCTCTTCATGGCACTCAAGAGCCATTAAATCAGGGCTCCCTGATTATTTTCTCTGTGTGTGTGCCTGTCTGTCTGTCTTGCTGGCACTTGGAAAATATTTTGCATTCTCCTGTTAATTCTTTCCCGTAACTTTGCGTTGTTTCATCTGGGAACAATTCCCGGAAGGAGGAAAGCAGGAGCGGGTGAGTGACTGGTAGAGGATGTGCTGAACAGGCTCAGACCCCATTTAGGATGGCTTGAGGTTCCAGGGATGAGCAGGATGTGCACCTCAGCCTGTGCCAGAAGTTAACATTCCCTCTGCCATGATGACAGTGACCAGATGCACCTGTGTGCTGTCTGCTGCTGGTCTCCATCCAGCACATACCATGGACTCCCAAACCTCAGAAAAACATTTTGGGCTGTTTGGGGTTTTCCATACACTGGTAACCTGCAGGGCTGTAGGACCAGCTCTCTGTAGCCTCAGTATCAGCCTAAGGTTACTCAGAAAGGGCAGCTGGTGGACTGAGGGTGGCTGGATCTGTCTACAGGTGGGTTGTGATGCTGCAGTGGAAAACTGTACCCCTGTGCCAGGACAGGCTTGTAATAGGAAAAGCCAGCCTGAGGGCAAAGCGGGAAGCAAGCTAATTTGGGAACACAATGGTTATGCTAATCAAAACACCTTCCAGAGAAGGGAAGGAAATTACCTAATCCTTCGCTAAGCAGCCTGATGTCCCTGTTCCAGGCTGAAGGATCACGGCTATGCACATCTTGGAAGAAAGGGCATTACCATCTTGGCCAGGAAAAAAACCCTGGGACCTTTTCCCTTCAGACCCTCTCCATCCTCATTGAATGGAGGAGAGTCCTCCTCTTCTCATCCCCAAACTGGCTTTAGGTCCAGAAAAATTTGCTTCTCTTAAAAGTTTGGCTGCACACAAACTTACGTGACTCAGGAGTTTAGCAAGAAACTTCATCAGAATTTGGAAAGTCAGCTGAGAAGAGTTGAAGCAGTTCAGGGACGTGCTGCTTGTCTTGCTCCACTGCCAGCAGACCAGGATGGGGCAATCACTGGCTCTGTCAAGGGAACTCTTCCCATGTCCCACAGATGATCTTAGCAGCGTTCATGCTCATTGCCTGATTCATCAACTGGAAACTGTAATCCAACTGAAAACAGCCCAGGAAGTCTCTCCTAACAAGCCAGGAAGAAGCACAGCTCCTAGCTTTGAGAAATCCCAGAGCACAACCCCAGATAGAAAATTAAAGGTGTTTTGGGGATCTAGTACTACAGAGCATGAATGGAGGACAACAGTGCACTTTCAGCATTCAATGAAAAGCTGCAAAGTGCCTCTGGCTTAGAAGAAACACAGCTCAGCTGAGGACAGGCTTCCCTGGTAGAGGCTCTCCCATGTTCCCAAGGCTCCTCTGCCTATTGCCTCCACACCACCAAGTGAAACCTGTCCAGGGCCTTTTCTTCCCTGGCTGAAGCAAGGAGCCAATAGGGAAAAAGTGTGAGCCATGTCCAGAGGTTTGTATGCACTTGGAGGATTGCAAAATACCGGCACAAGAGCCATGAAGGGAAAGCCAAGAGCCGAAGGGGTTTTTCTTCTGTTCCATGAAAAAATACGGTCTATAAGTGGCATATTTTTCTGAAGGAGAAGAACCCCTTCACAGAATATGGAATTTTCTTCTCCCTTAATCATTCCAAATTTTATGTGGGAAAAAAAGAAGTAACTTGCAAATTTTTTTCCCCTTGTCCTGTTTGAATATTTCTCTAGCCCACCTCCAGACACCAAAGGGACATCTATGGAAGGTGGCACCTATCTGTGAGACAGCAGTGGAGGGGAGGTGGGAAGCCATACCTCTGGTCTGATGGGGAGGACAGAAACCTTCACTCTCAGAGCTCAACTACCTAGGCTAACATAGCTCCCACCCCATCAACCATTCCTCTGCTCCTGGGCACCAGTAAAAGGCAGCCAAGCCCTCCCCCTGCATTTTGTTAACCTTTATTTCCATGTCACTTTAAGCCCCCTCTGCTCCACACGGATCTTAGAGTGAATTTCTCTTGCTGGGTACAGGCATCCAACACACACCCACTGTTGCAAAGAGGACTTCGCAAAGGGCAAACAACCCCTCTCTGTCTCTGCAGAAAAAAACCACAACTTACTTTAAATGTCCTGGGATCTGCCATGTATCAGAAGGTCTCTAAAACAAACATAGCTAGGCATGGTTATCTATGCAGAGGAGCAGGAGAAAAAGAAGAAAAAAAGAAGAAAAGAAACAAAATGAGAAAAAAATTTTACATTGTAATTTTTAAAGCAGTTTCTCTTCCAAAAAAAGTAGCCGGAAACCTCAGGCTTGGGGTTAAAATCTGTGTGTGAGGTGCCACTGAATAATGCCAAGGTAAATACTAGCTCTGAATTAGTCTCCATAGAGCAGAATTGTGTACCTGCACATTGCTGTCCAGGAACATGCTGTGCTCTCTGGCTTCACACTGTCTCAGAGCAGAAAACGGATTTTTATATTAGCGAAATAAAACAAAACAAAACAAACAAAAAAACCCCAACAACAACTACAAAACAAACCAAAAAATCCCCAAAAAACAACACCTCCCCTCCATGTACATGTATATTTATACCCAGGTACCAGGCTGACATTTTTGCCAGGTGAGGGGCTTGAACCTTTTGCTGAATATGGGTCATGGCAAGTGGCACAAAGTGAAGGTTCATGTTGGAGTGTCAAAACATGCTGTTTGGGACTGGGGAAAGGTCTCTGGGTGTGCAAGAGGAAGCTGGAAGTTGTAGGAGGAATTCAAAGAAGTCCAGTCTCAGGTTTGCCAGAGGTGTCTCTATTTTGCCCCCACTATGGCACAGGAGAATTGACACTCCAGGGTGGTTGCTTGTGCCATCCCTGTGCTTGGTTCATTTGCTTCTCACATTTTAAGTTCTATGTATACTCCTGCACCACCTCCCACACCAGTGACTCCAGCCTGGCATGACACCACGCTGCTATCTCCTTGTTTTTCAGGTGTGCTGAAATAGCACCTGCCTTGCAGGGGAAGCATCCCCAGCCACTCAGCTTGGGCTCTGCTCTCCCAGCATGGCCCTGAGCACTGAAAAACCTTCAGCTCACATTAAAAGAGGACTTTGGGCCAGCAGTTGCCTTGGCAAGGGGCAGTGTTATTTGGTATTTGACAAGGGCCTTAAAAGTAAAACTGGAGCAAAGGAGGTTGAATGGGAAAGCTGGGAATCAGGTCACCGTGACTCTGGTCAGTTTGAAGTGCTCTGACACAGGAGAGCCGTCCAGTAGACAATGGCCTTTGGCGAGCTCATTCCTCCTGGGAGCTGAGCGTGGATCCCTCCCAGCTAGCAGAAGTGCTTCCCATTTCCACTGCCAGGGGGACAGACTCTTGTAAATCTCTTCATAGAGCCTAATTAACCTCTGGGAACAGCTTATAAAGAACATGGTTGTAAAATCCAAACATTTAGATGTCCCATAGGTGCCAAGATTATCTTTAAAAGCCCTGCAGTGAATCTTTTCAAGTAACACATTTTGGGGTCTCTAACATAGCAGCACATGCTTAAAATTTAACAGAGGGCAGGGAGTTACACTTCTCAGACTTTTTCTCAGCTGTCCTGGTTAGACACACACTTTTTTATTTATTTAGATTTATTTATATTTTATATTTATACTGCAAGCTGTACTTTGTGTACTCGAGAGAAATACAATGTAAAGCTTGTCTGCATTGCAGCCTCCAGTATATTTGTATTTTAAAGACCTGTCTTGACTCCTGGATGAGATGCATTCTCCTAAAAGTGTCATGTTTCCATCAATGCCTATAAAAACAAGAACAGCTACTTGTCAACCTGTCCTAGTTCAAATGGAAAAGGGAGTCACAGACTTTTTCCAATATCTAAGTCTGTGGGTATTATTGAGGGCACTCTCATGATCATCAAAGCCTTGCTCAACCATCAGCACCTGTGCTGCTAGGTGGAAGGTTGGTGTTTCCAGTGATGGCTCTTCATCATCTGATGGGGATCCAAGGAGGAGGATCCACAGGCTCCACAGTAGCTCAGACCTATCCCTGCATCAGCCTCCAAACTATCCCCTCACTCTAGGTTCCTCTATTGTTTAATGTCAGGCCACATTCTTCTGCTCTTCAGAAGGTACTGAACACCTACAGCCAAGGCTTTAGCTAAAAAAAATTTCCTCATTTAATAATAGCAAACCAGAACACTTGATTTACCCATGCTTACTTATTCATTGAGTGTTTGATGAGGCTACATTTGTTAATTCAGCCAGGTGAATGTTCTGTCTTCTTCATGTGACCAAACAAATAAACAGGGAATGAACTCAGAGCAAACATCTCTTCCAGGGAGCCCGTGTCTTTGTGAAAAACTGTCTGAAGCTCAAAAAGAAAGGAAAAATATTAATAGTGCTGTCTGACGCTCCTGAACCTTCTCTAACTGCACCAAATAATTTGCAAGGGGCAAGTCCCTAGTAGGTCTTGTGAAGTTTCAAGATTTACGTGGGGCCAGCTGGAGAAGGGGACACCTAGGGACGTGCACAGCCAATTTCGAGAGAGCTATGCCGCTCCTGCACCAGCAGCTGCCAGGAACAAAAAGTTTTTGCAATCAGCCAGCGGGAGTTAAAGAAGAAAGCAGCCTGGCAGTAAATATACTTAGCAAATTCAAACAGTGAAAGAGTTCCAGGAAACTGATAACCCTGCAGGCACAAAGATCCTGATCCAAAGCCCACGGAAGCTGGTGGAAAAGAAAATCCTGTTAGCTTTTAGATGAAGCACAAGGAAAGTCAAATAAGAGGTCTGGTCTTAATGAGTCTGTAATTCTTCCCAATGAAACAGCCACTCAAATCTCACACACTTTCCCTGGCAGCTCCTCCCTTGCAGCTTGCCCCCCACAATGGGAATTTTTACTCATGTATATATACCTATACATACTTTTTTTACTCATGAACTGCTCCTAGGTCCTGCTCCCCTGGCAGCTTTCTGGTATCTGTGACTTTGTCACAAAACCGAGCATTTGGTGCTTCTCTTTGAGCTTCCTGTAGTTAGAAGGGTATTAAAATATTTCTAAAGGCAGGAAAAAAGCCCCTGAGCAACCCCCAAAGCAGCACATTTCCATGTAACAGCACAGTGCTCAAGACCAGGGTGTGGGACCCATGGGTCATGCAATCGGGACCAGCATCCCACAGCACAGAGAGGACACAGGACAGGAGCAGACAGAGAGTGGCCAGGTTGAAGGCGGCACACTTTGCTCCAGGGTGCAAAACCCTGGCTTAAGTAGGATCCTTGTTTTGGCTGCTCAGCAGCCAGTGGACCTGGCTGAGCACTTTACTTTTAAAGTAAAAGGTGGGGGTAATACTTCACTTCTTTTAACTGCAATTGCCTGGAAGAAAAATTAGCAGTTACACAGTGCCTGCTCCAGAGAGCACTCATATCAACAGCAAATTGTTCCTGCCTTCAGTGCACTTTGAATCAGCAGGTGTGAACCCTAAAAATGCAGCCCAGCCCATCCACATCTGTAATACCACAGTCAGAAATGAGTTCAAGCATCCTATTAATCAAGGAAGGCAGGGAGAAAAAGCCCCAAGGTGACTTCTAGAAAAAGAAATGTGCCACAAGCTAGAAGCTGTCTTGGAGCTCTGAAGGCGGAATCAGGAAGATGGGAGGGGATTGCTTGGCACAGCCAAGTTAGAAAGACTATTGCCCTCTTAATACCAACATTATCCAGCTCCAGCCTGGCCTCACCGTTTCTTCATGCTGAGACGTTTTACTGTCCCTGGGCTGTCAGGGCAAAGCTAAGCAATGGTTTCCAACAGAAAGTCCCTTGTCAAATAAGAGTCTTCCTGAGAGATGTATGTTTATAAGAGAAAATACAGACATTTGCTTTTTAAGTGTCCCCTTCCTTCTCTCAATTTATAGAGAAAAGATAAGACTGCTGGGTTTTTTTATGACAGTCTTTATCAAAGAACAGCTTTTATGACACTGGAAAGGAAATCAAGTTGAGATATTGGAAAACTCCTGGAAACAACTCCTTTTTTTTTTCTAGTGTGGTTTGTTAAAGGCCATTAAAACCAAACCAAGAGCTGCATCTGCTCAGCATTCTCCCTCTTTTAACATTTTATCTGTTTCAAACAGATTTTTTGAAGAGTGACAGAGTTTTCTGGGAGAAGGACTCTGAAGAAGAGCTCCTACAAAGCCTTCTCTTCCAACCAGAGAGGCAGCTGGGTTGCAAGAGCATCCAGCATGGCACAATTTGATTACCACAAGAGGCAGTGGAAGGCCAGTGTGTGATCAAGGAAAGTGTGTGCTTCAAGGCTGAGGTGCCTTAGGTTTTCCATGACTAGCATAGAATCTCTGGAGGTCAGGTCCCCAGTGAATGAGGCAGGCAGTGGTTTGCAACTCACATGCTTCCCACCCATCACACTTTCACCTCACAGCAGAGCCAGTCTCATCCTGCTTGCTCATATTTGCCCATCATGGAAAGCATCCCTTGGTTGGCAGCAGGGAAAGCCCTGGCAGCTGCTTTGCCCTGTCTGGGGGTAACCACTCCTGCTGATGTGAAGAGGATGTGAGTTATGGCTCTTCTGAAGGGACAAGCCCTGCTGCAAACTCACCTGCCTCCTTCCTATGGTTTTTCCTCTACCACAGTTCACCCCTCACCAAACCAGAGGCAGCAGATCAGATCTTACTTGCTCTGGCCAGGTCTGCCTTGTTTCAGTGTTCCTGGTCAAAGGCCGCTCTCCATCAACACCACTTGGGAAGCTCAACTTCTAAGAGTAATTCCTTTACAGAACTCTTGTGGGCTAAATTATGTGGTATCTGTTCTGATTGTCATTAATAATATTGAATTATTATTGTCCTTACGTCTCTGTGGAGATTCTCATTCCCTGGGGCTCTCTGCTGAACTCATGTGCTCACAATTTCCTACTGGATGAATCAGGACAGGGATGTAAAAAAGGCCTGAGAGAAACATCCTTTCCCCCTCGCCAACTAGCCAAGAGGAGTCAGCAATAAAGACCAGTTATGGCTGCTCCCTGGTGCTCCATTTCATTTGTGTTTTGGACCACAGAAGTATTTTGAGCTTAAGGTCCATCAAGCAAGCACTGTTCAGAGTTTAAAAAAAAATTTCAGTGGCCACCCAGAGTATACAAAAGCAAGGGACTGAGGTCAAGCTGCAGCACAGAGTTTAAGATGGGGAATAGGAAAAGAAGAAGAAGCTGTATTTTCAAATATAGAGAATTAGTCGTCTATGGACTTCACATTGCTGTGTTAAATTACATTATTTAAGCCATTATCTAAAACCAATCACATCCAAAGGTCCTGTAGCAGATTCTTCTTACTCATGTCCAGCCTGAACCTAGCTGGTCATGTAGCTACACTAGAAAATACTGCAGAGCATTGCTGCCTCTTTCTCCAACAAGTTCCTATATTAAAAGAATCCTGGGGAAAAGATGCACCTTCTGTGGTTGGGAAGGGTGTTTGTATAAAAGCAGCACCTCAACAGCAGAGCATAAAACCAGCAGAATTCTTGTCAGTACTGCCAAAAGCCTTGACCACCAGAAATGTGTTACCACTGTTGCTGGCACATGAAGCAAGAGCCTTCACATCAGCCCAAATCCTGGTCTCTCATATAATTGATAGCTCAGTGACAGCAATTTGCCTTTCTGGAAAGAGGAAACAAGAGCTGACACAAGAACTGCTGGCAGCTGCAGCCATCAGCACCTGAAGAGCTCTTCCTCTGCCTCAAAGGAACATGCACACCCAGAGTGGCCAAGAAAGCCAGGACCAAATTCAGAAAAGCCTGTGAGCAAGCAGATTACCAAATCAGCAAGCCCACCCTGCAGCAGAACTGTGGCATCCTACCCACGAGCAAGAGCAAGTCAGGCTGAGAAAGGGAGTTCTGAGCTAGGAAGAAGAGGAAATAAACATTATCAGGAAATAGTCCAGTCAGCAGTGCAGCATTTAGCCAGTGAAAAGCACAGAAATGGTGCTGCCCAAATAGCCATAAGCAGCTGTGAATATTGCCATAATTAATAAGAATTGCAGGTTACATTTGGTAAACTCAAAAGGAAACAGACACACTCCCACTGAGAATCAGCCCCCATGAGAAGCCACTGCTGGGAAAAGCCTGTCCTGTACCTCACCACAACCTGTGCAGAGTGGGGCCACATCCCTGAGATGTGGAAGCCTCAAACTCCTCTTCTAAAAGCACAGAAATCTGTCTGAAAGTAGCTGCCTTTCAGGGAAAGGGACCTTTACTGTGACAGCTCCACCCTGCTCACCCCAAATTCTCCCTGAGGGACAAGCAAGATGTCTGAAGGGAACAGAGCTGCTCACATAAATCATCAAGACATTTGTGCTTTTCTTTCACTGGAATGACAAAGATGACTTTGGCTGCAGTAAGGAGAGTCCAGTCTCTGCTTGCTTGCAGAAAGAGGGTGTCCCCAGCAGGGATAAACCAGTGCTCCCCACTGATGTTCAGAGTGACAGTCATTTCTGCAGCTGGCAACAGAGATGGCCAAGCCCGGATCACTCAGAGGTTTCTTTGGCACCACCTTTTCTCAAAACAAATCTTCTGAAAGGAAAGAGTGCTGGTAAAAGCCTTGCCCCCAGGAGAGGGGTGGGCAAGGAGCTCTTCTGTCCTGTCCTGCTCTTGGCCTATACTGGAAGTCCAAGTGGTTGCCAGAAAACCTGGAGCCAAAATCATGCCCACGATGGGAAATTCTGAAGGTCACAGATGCAAACAAATATTTGATGAGTTGATAAAATGCAGCCTTGACCAGTGCATGTCCAGCATTGGGAGGACCCCCTGCGCCATGGCTGAGTGTGAATGCCCTCCAGCAAACCACCCACACTGTGTTTGAGCTGCTCTGCTATGTGCACACCACTTTGTTAATGTTTAGACTTCCCCTTGGAAGGCCTGTCTGTGCTCAATGAGCAGGAATCAGTAACATGAATTACCAAGAGACAGTGTCCCCAAATACTGCTGTTATGTCTCTTCTCTGTACCTGGAGGAACCACCTTCCTCCTGGGCTTGAGTAGGTGACCTTTCCCTTCTCAGCTCACCTTCCCCTGGGATCATCTGACCAAAGTTTTACCCACTCTAGCCGCTAGAAACCCACCTGGCCACCTTCTTTCCAACCCTCCTTCTGACCAGCCACAGCCTAGGTCCTGAGAGTATCTGAAGGACATTGAGGGGAAGAATGCAGCAGCCTTGCTTTGATGAATCTGTGATGCTGGTGCATGTGTGACTTTGCCCTCAGGATGCATGAGACTGATCACAGATGCATGAGGGTCCAGAGCAATCTCAGGATTGTACTTGAACTATTGTCACTGAAAAACACAGATTTTGTCCCTCTTAAGTCATGGAAGTTTGTACAAGATGCCAAGAAACATGATTTTGACATGCTCATACCCTCTGTCTCACCTTGTATCCAATTCCCTGTCTCTCTCCATCTTTGCTTTGACTCTTTCCTCCCTTATCTCCTTCCTATTTCAATAGGATTTCTTTTAGCCCAGCTCCAAGGAAAACCAGCAGCCTTGGGTCCTGCTTTGGATGTAGGCCTTTTGCTCCCTCAGGACCTGCAAAATGGGGGAAGTTTTCCTCCTCTCAAGGAGAAGCAGAAGCAGAAGCAGAAGCAGGAGAAGAAGGAGAAGAAGAAGGAGAAGGAGAAGAAGAAGAAGAAGAAGAAGGAGAAGAAGAAGGAGAAGAAGAAAGCATTTTCCTGAAAGAAGAGACTTGGTGGGATGGAGTTTGTATCTTGTTTCCTGACTCTTGTGTGAACCCAAGAGTGGATGTGCCTCAAGCAGCTGCTTTCTCTGCTGGGAGTTTTGTGGAAAGCTAAGAGAGGGAAGTTTCTTTACTCCCTGTTCTTTGTAAACTTTCATATAGAAAAATAAGCCTGGCCATCCCACAGGCCCACCAACCAAATTTACTGCCCTCTCACAGTGTGGAGAGAATGAGACCTACCAGCTTCCTCCAGCTCCCCACCCAGCACCACAGCACAGCTCATCCAGCCACAGCAGAGACTCAGGGCTCTGCTGCAACTACCCTGAGGAAAGTCCAGTTTAAAAGGAATTAAGAGGATGTTACAGCATTTCTAGAGGATTAGTTTAACTGATATCTGTAACTCAGACTCAGCCTGGTGCTGTAATAGTGCCCTGGTGAGCTGTAATACCCCATGCTGCAGGACCTAACCATTTATTCTCACTAAATCCCCTCAAACCCTCCTCAGCACAACGGCCCCTTGGACCGTTTTTTCCCCTAGCCCTGCCTCATCTTCCCAGCAAACCAGGTTGTGTTTGAATTCTCCTGCTACATGGCTTTTTCTTGTTTAATGCCTGGCTGCCCAAGCACAGCTGCGGGGCTCAGTAAAGCAGGCTTCACTTTCAGCCTTTGAGGTGGTTTCAGACCTAAACCACCAAAAATTCTGGTGATAAAAATACACCTTGGCATTTTCAAGAAATGAAAAAAGTGGCTATTGTGTTAATTCACCTGTTGCCTGGTTTTAGCATCCTCATATGTCTGCAAGGAGCTATTTCATGTTCTCTTGTATCTTTTTTCACTTTTGGTATTAGTTTGCAACCTGTGATGTGGGGGCCATTTATAAAAGCATCCTGCTCTTCTGCAGCAGTTCCAGGTGATTCAGGTTCTCCAAGCCATACAGCTGCATGGGTTTCTGAGCAGAGGCCCATGCATAATAACTGTTTTTCTTGAAACCTTCTCAAAAATTCCAATGGGCAGCCCAGCACCAGGATTTCCTGCTGAAAAATGGGTGTGATCCCAACCTGCCAGCCTCAAGCACTCTGGGGCTGGTGCCTCCCATCTAGGTTTGGGGCAAACCTTTCACTTATGGACCCTGTCCAGTCCAAAAACAACAGGACTGACTGAGAGAGAAGGAATTCCCAGGTTTCCCTCACCTGCATATACTGAGTGGTCCAGCCAAAGTTTGATGCACCCAACTGCAGGGCACAAGGAGCATGTGAAACCTGGCTCAAGGGCTGGTTTTGTGCAGTTACTGAAGTGATACCACAGAAGTGATGGAGCACTTCAATTGGAGTCGTGCATCAAGGGCACAGGCCTGGCTGCAAACAGTGTTTTAACATTCTTGTATTTTAGCTCCTTGCCTGGGAGTTCTTGTGTAGCTTAGTAGAATTCAAGCAAAATTAAACAACAGCTGCAGAAGGGACATTTCCTCGCCCTTCTCTGCAATAAACCCCACCAGAGGGATCACCCTGACATGGTGCAGCAGAAATGTGGAGTGACTCCCCTCCTGGAGACCTTCTGGTACTGTGCAAGGTGGGTCTCAGCCTTTGCCTCTGTAGCCCCACTCTGGTAGGGCTTAGGTCTAAGGTGGTCTTAAGAGGCAGTTTAGCTGTAGAAACTGTCTCCATGTTTTGTCACCCCAGCACAGCACCATCTGGAAAAACAGCAGCAGATGTCTGTCTGCTGAGTCTGAGGCAGAGATTAATGTTCTCAGGGCCAGGGGAAGGCAGCAAGGGGGACTCTGGCCACTGGGTTTCCCAGCAACATGCCTTGCATGAACATGTGCACCCTGTCACACAGGCAGAGGCAGCAGCAGAGAGCTGAGAACATCCCCTGCTCCTGTTATCCACTGGTGGAAATGTGTGAGAAAAGGGTGAGAAACCATTTAGCTCAAGCCAAATGAAAATTGATATTTTGAGAGATAAATTGTGAAAGCAATTGCGCATCCAGTTGTCCCTGCAACCGAGAGAGGAGGCAGCTGCAGAGGGTTTGTGGGTTTTTTTAACTTGAAACCAAGCAGAGGAAGTGCAAATCAAGACCTTGCACAGCCAAGATTTTGCATATTTACACAAATTGAAATATACAAGGTGTGCCTCTATAAGTATTCCCTCATCTTTCCTGAGATCTCTGACACCAGCTTGCAAAAGTTGCAGTCTTCAGCAGCCAACTATGCTTTTGGTGACTCCAAGTGACATCCAGGGACCACTGTCAACTCAGGGCTGAGTCAGATCCCTGGCACACTTAACTCCCCTCTGCATTGATCAGAATTAGGCACTCTGGGGTCTTGCTTCCCTGTCTTGGCTCTTACCCTCTCCCAGTCCGTTCAAGGGACCCTGCCAGCAGTGCTGTTCCCCAGCTCCTGCTCGGCTTCGCCTCCACGCCAGGCCCACGTCACCACCCACAAAGAAGGGCCTGTGCAGGAGCTGGGGCTCATGCTGCACTGAGAGAAGTCATAAAGCTCCTTTTAAGATGTCCAGCACAAAGCTGAGCCTGTTCAGCTGCAGGCTGGGGGCTGCTGCCTCCCCTCCCTGCCTCTGCCAGGCACTGAGTCATTGCCCTGCCATGGTGCTGCCAGCCCAGCACTGGAGAGAGGGCTAGGGCTGGTGGCCGAGAGCAGCAAACCTGCCCCACTCACTGCTGCGACAGCCAAAACCTGGGCCTCAAAATACTGCTTCTTTCCAGAGGTGCAAATAGGAAACATCATGGAAAAGACCTGGGGAAAAGAGCAGTGACGTGGAAGGGGGGTCATTCAAGGGGAAGAGGTCATGTGGAATCTTCCACAGGTTTGTGTTTTCCACCACAAATCTCTTTCAGTGCTCATTTTGACACAAGGAAAGACACAAAGGTCTCTACCTGTGTCTTTTTACAATGCAAGAGAGGGAAATTTGGAGATATTTTCCAACTTGCAAGACTCAGGGCTCTTGTGGTGCAGGCTTCTTCTTCAAAGACCAGAGACAGCATTACAAAAAATCTCTGATGTTGTCTAAAGCAGCACAAGAGACACACAATCTTCAGCCCACAGAGAAAAAAATTGTTAAAAGGTGGATCTCAGCACTCTTTCAAGTTTTTAAAGCACTTTTTTGACTCTGTCATTTTTATGACACTCTGAACTGGCAAGAAATCTCCCAGGTCCAGGATTTTACTGGTGCCCAAGGAATCAAGGTGTGGTTCTTTAGCTCTCTCAAAAAGTAAAGTCTGGTTCCTTAAGGGTAGATGGACACCTTTGTAGAGATGTTATGCCTATCATGAGCAGACAGAAAGCAGAGCTAGAGATATACACTGTGATTTCAATCTGCTGTCAAGTCATAGAAGTATTTAAAAAAGGCAGGATAAAGCTGGGGAAAGGGTCCTGCTCAGGGCCAGCAATTTGAGATGTGTTGGAGAAATGCACTCCTGAGTCCTTTACCCTCCCATGCCTGCAATCCAGGTACACATTCCCTTAAAGGGCAGTTAGAAACAGCAGGAAAGTGCAGCAGCCAATTTAAATTGAGAGAAGTAAGAGACTTGGAGAGATAAAAATAAACCCCTTGAACACCTCACCTTTGCTCAGCTGTGCAAACTCAGCAGCTGGAAGCCTTGGGCACTCTGTTGCAAAGGCTGAGTCACACTCCTAAGAAAGTCCCAACTGCCTAGTTTCACTGAGTAATTGCCTTTTCAGATCAAAGAATTGAAAGCTAAAAGTGAGGGGAGAGACAAGCTAAGCAGCTTATAAGTCTGCAAATTGAGAGAAACTAACTTCAGCACAGCAAAACAAGAGACTCAAAGACAAGCAGGAGATTCATCCTCGCCATTTATGTTTTGCCTTCCTGATTCTGCCTTCCCTCTCTCTTTCTCTTCCAAGTTATTTAAGACAGGAGAGCCTCTGCCCACATCACCCCAATGTCCTTCTGAAAATGTGAAGGCAAGGCAAGCATCAAGGACCAATTTATAAATTGTCATCAGTGCTGCATGAGCTGATGAAGGCTTCCCACCCTCTGCCCTGTGCTGCATCCAAATCCACACCATTTCTGGGTTCATAGATATCACGGGTGTTCTCTGACAAAAAGTGGGGTTTGTCTGATGCCATGATCCTGTCTGGACTCAAGCACAGGTCCTGTTCTTCTTCAGGAACCACAGATTTTAGTGTTGACCTTCCTGGTCACAGGAGGTAGATCAGCCTTCACACACACCCCCACACATGCACACATCCCTTTCCTGTAATCTTAACTGAATTAACTGATTTTTAACAAATTTTGCAGAGAGAGAGGCTGGAATAGAGCTCACCAACAAAGCTATTTTAAACCTGGCTTTCCTTTGTTTCCCAAAGTCAGCAATTCCCTCCTCCCAGGAGGATGCTCTGCCCACACAGCCCACAATGCACTGGAGCCCTGAGATACAGTGGGGAGGGAGGGCTATGAAGCCGCTGGACCATCCAATACTCTCAGCAGCTCTTGGCTTCGCCACTCCTTTCCCAGCTCTCAGGTCCACTTTCTGCTTAGAGCCTCTGGGGATGCTGGCCATGGCTGGGAATCTCAAGCTGCAGCCATGCCAACAAATCTGCCTGAAGATCCCTTAGCCCTTCCATCACAGCCAGCCAGGAATGCTCTTCCCTGAAACACATCTGGCAAATCCAAGCTAGAGCATTTCAGGTGGACCAAAGTTGGATTTCCCATTCAATGAGCTTCTTCAACAACACTGCAAAGTGTTGCTAACAGCCCACAGCAAAACAATCAGCTGAGTCACTCTCTGCCACCCTCAATTTGTCAGAGGTCCAAATTAATCTCACTGCAGTCCTTCACCCTCTGCAGCTTCTGGAAGTCATGGCATCCTGCTCCTTGAGCCCTGGCATCCACCTCTCTCAGGCCTCTTCTCAAAGGACATTTCCTTTCAAGGAAAAGCCCAGGAAAACCTCTCCCTTCCTTTGAACACACTCCTGTTATACTTCACAACCTTGTTGTGGCTGTCTATGCTCCACAGAAAATCCATGGGGTATTCCCACCTCTGGGCAATGCTTCACCCAACAGGAGACGTGAGATTTTGTGGGGTGGTCTGTGCTACTTAGAGCCAGACACTTGCTAGGGAAGAGAGAGAAAGAGAGGGACAGAAGGTGGTTTCTCAGTTGGTTCCAGCTTGCTGCAGGTCAGCACTTGACCATCAAGTTTATATTAAAAGCTACTTGATTTTGGTGGCAATCCTTTCCTTTCCCCGGACATAAGAAGTGAAGCCAACCCTGCTGCTCATGGCAGTAACTTTTAACACCTTTCCCTAGAAAAGAGCTTGACTATATATTCCATTTCAGGCACACAATAAATGCACAGATCAAGACTGGAACCTGTTCAGGGAACCTGCAGCTTGGCTTCCCACACATGACTGAGTTGTGCAGGGTAAGAGCCTGGCACAGGTATGATTTGGAGAAACTGCAAAATTTCTTTCTAGGCACTGCAAGAGAATGAGCTGCCCAGGCTTGGCATTTGCAGAAGGCACTGAGGTGAAGAGCTTAATCCTTACCCTACAAAGGCAGCTATCAGCTAAGGAGTGACACTGCTCCACCCCCCGCCGCCTCCCCGGTCTCTCTTTAAGAGACTTTCCCGAAGCTCTTTCCCTGATATAAAAGTCCAAGCAAAGGCAGCCCTGACTTCAGGGATAAAGAAACTTCATCTTCTGCATCTCACTCACTCAGAGAGTTGCATAAAGTCCCAGAAATTCTGCCCAAGGGAGATAAGAAACTGCCACCCAAAGTGACTGAAAAGTTCTTCCAGATCCTTCCTCCACCCCCATAACAATTGTTTTCCTTCTTCCCACACTTTATCCCCTAACTTTCACTTTTCACATTGTCTCAACCATGCTCACTAAGGATGCTCTGGCCAACCACTCTCATGGGAGTGGGAAACTCCACCTCAAACAGGACCTGGATCTAAAAAGCCACAAGCCCCTCACACAGGGGTGGAGTCTGATGGGGCAAGAGTTCAGTGTTTTTCAGAGCAGCTTGTATGTGTTGCCTGATGAGGTTTCTTGGCCCACAGAGATCATCCTGCTCATCCCCTAGGACAAGGAAATCCTCCTTGAAATCCTGCTTTGTGCAATGAGCAGAGCAGGGTGGACCTCTCTCCAGCTCTGATCCAGTCAAGAGGGTGAGACAGTGATCCACCCACCATTAAAACGTGCCCCATGCTGCTCTCTTCTTACTGGCTGGAGATGGGGACGATGGACCACACTGTCTGCCAGAGATCCTTCCCTTCCCCATCACACTGACATTGGCAATCATCTTCAGCATCTCTTCCCCCTACTTAATTTTCCTTTAATTTTTAAAGATTTTTCTCATTCCCCTCCCTGCCCCTCCTTGAGGCCCCAGATTTCCTTTGTGACTCATTGCTGGGTGCAAGACATGGCTTTTTTCTGCATGGAGGTAAGTTTGCAAACCAGCCCTCACACATGTTTTGCAAGTGGCCAACAGCCACCAGCAAAGAGTGCAGTAAGTGCCTACAGTCCTGGCCCAGAGAGGACAGCACAGCCTGTTTGGCTGCAGAAGGATGACAGAATACATTGGAAGAGCTCATTAAACTCGCTTTGGTCATGCTCCAAAGCAGGTTCAAAGTCAGGAGAGAGTCCCCCCATTAACATGAGAAGGGTTTGGATCAGGATTAATTCCATTAACCAGGGTGTTTGGTAGCTGCTGAGCCCAGCTGAGTCCCGGGGTTATTACTGTGCATGTAAGCTGTTGTAATAAAATAAAGAAGACAAACTGGCCACCTGTGTTCAATAATCTGTGGTGACTTATGAATCATCTGTTTGTTAAGACCCATCTCATACACAGACTGATCTTTCTCTCACTAGCACCCAGCTCACCCTTCCCTATGGAAACCACAGCCAGCTTTCCTGCAGAAGGTGAATTCCTTTCACTGTTGCATTTAATCTGCTGCGAGCTACCCCTTTAAATCCAGGCTTTTACATCCAGTTACTCCAGAGAATATGAGGAATGCCTCTGCTGTTTTTTCACTGAGCCGATTTAGCCTTTTTTGGACAGAAGGAAGCATCTGAGAGGGAGGGCACATTTTTCCCTCTTTAAATCACAGAAGGAACACCACAGCTCATTCCTCACGTCCAGACTGCTTAACTCTTCCCATGTCCTAGGAGTCTTCAGCTGCTGCTCTGATGGCACTGGAGCCCTGGCTGTCCCTTTTCCTCCTGGACTGAAAGCCTGGCATACAGCTGAGGTACCCTGGGAAACAAAGGTGTGGAGTTTTCCATCCTTTCAGCTCTGTAGCCAAGACAGTTGTCCCCACCTCGATCCTGCCATTCAAACCACAGCCTGACATGCAGCCCCGCAGTTCCTTGCACAGCAGGGCCCCAGGCAAGAGAGATTCTTCTCTCTCTGAAACAAGGAAAGAATGTTTTTCCCTTCCCACTCATTTATGTGCTGCCATAACAGCTGCTCTCTACGGGCTTACTGTAGAGCCCTCAGGTTTAGCTCGGTTTTCAAGACCACTAAATTTGCATCCACGCCACATGACCCAGGCTTTAAGCCTGCCCACAGGGATGGCAATGAGCTCCTGAGTGAAAGTTTGGCTGCAGGGACTGACTTTCTGATGACCATAGCATTACTAAGAGACTCACTCACCCTCTTTTCCTCCTCATGCTCCCATGGGATGGTGTGCCATGCCAGATCTCTGGGCTGGAGAGCACAGCACCAGCTGTGGGGCTCCAATTTTGTGTATACACAGCAGGAGTCCTATATATTTTTTTGAGTAATATAAATGTTCAAGTAGATGTTAAATTGTCCATACAAAATTAAGGATGAAAATTAAGCAGATCACATCTCTCTGCCAGGGCCTGAAGACTGACAAAAGCTGGCCACATTCTGTAGATTCTAGGGGGTTGTACACCATCCTTAAGTTAAAGCATTCCCCAAGATAACTTCAGGTAAGCTGACCCTGAGATGTACTTTTTTAACTGAGATGGTGATTGAGATGCTTGTTTGGTAAAAGCCCGGCTGTTAATTAATAGAAAATCCCATGTGACAAAGCACTGACATGAAAATCTGACAGATGTGCCTGTTTGAAAGGCTGTGATGTGAAATTGTGTAGCAACAATTTTGCAGTGAAAGAAACAATTTATTTCAGATGCTGCAAACTGTAGTGACTTAAAGAATTCTTACATCTCAGCTGTGCCACATCAGCATCTGCACCTGCATTCCTAGCAGTGGGGAAGACTCAGCAGCACTGCACAGTCACAACCAGTCTCCCATCCCAGCATGTGCCAAGGCTCAGGGAGAGCATCCAGGGCTGAATGTCCACCATCAGGAACACAGCATCTGTGCACCAGTCCACTCAACAGCATACATTTCATCTCAGTTTTGCATAAACAGAACATCTAATTTCTACCCAATTAGCCACAGTTGATGGAGTTTATGTTGTCTCTGTGCAGAAAAACAGGCAGTTCATGGTCCAACGTGCAGTCAGTGTGACACAGAGACAGGCAACTCCTGATGTGGCTGAACCATAAAAGTGAGTTTGCATGGGTCATTAGTGCCTTGCATCATGGGGCTGGGATATTTTCTGATGCAGCTCCCAGGAGCCTTGAAACCACAGCCTGCAGCCCAGGGAAGGAGCATCGCAAAGGACAGGAGCTGGCACAGGATTCACCATGTGACAAAACAGCACTGCTGTCCTCACTTAATTCTGGAGAGCAGAGCCTTGGAATACAGTTGTGGGAGGACCACACAGATGAACAACCAAATTTCAGCTCCTCCAACATGCTTTCAACAGAGCCTAAGAAACTTAAAACAGTAAAAAAAGCCAGCAGGAAAAAATACCTACAAGGTTAGAGATACCCAAGATGACAGCACAGCAGCTGTGCAAAACGCTTCTAAGCTGACCAAACTTCTGCAGTTGTGATGGTTTCTGCAGGTGGCCAAAAGGACAAGAATATTCTGTTTACCTTAACAGCCTCATCAGCCTAAGGCCAGGACTCCTTCTCTGAAGGGACACTGAAGTGTGGCATGCTGACGGAAGGGGCTTTCCCAGCACCTTCCCTTCCAAGAATAAAACAGGTGCCCTATAAACACTGAACCAGTGATGTGAGATGCAAGTACCCAACAGATTTGTACCTCCCCAGTCACCATTATTTTTCAAGGATGGGCACCCAGCAATCAAGGAGAACAAGAGGAAATGTTACCTCCAGCATACTCTGGAATCTCTTCTGGAAGAGAAAAACCTGTTAAAGAACAACAGCAGCACTTCCAGCTCTTCTGAGGGGTTTCCACACTTTCTTAGGTTCTAAATAAAGAGAGGCTGGAGACCAATCTTTGGCAGAGGCAGAGATGTAGCTGTAGCTGCCCCATGTTCCAGCAGATAGGAATTGCCCTGAGCCCCCCACTGTGCTGCTGTGGCTCTAATTACCCACTCCTCAAATCATCTGAAGGCTGCAGCCCTTCTAGCAAGCAGGTTTGCTTGCCCTAGTGTGGGGTGGTCGTGACCCTGTGGCTGTCACACATGTGCCACTTCCCTGAGCAGCCTGCTGCATGCCCCCACTTCCAGCCACATCCCAGCTGTGGGATGTGGCTCTCCCAGTGTCTGGGAGAGCACTGCTGGGCTTCACTGGGCTACAAACCAAGCCACATGGGCAGCCAGGCTGGAGAAGGGCTGGCCTTGCCTCATTTAGCAGGACATGCAGACCTGACCTTTCTCCCACAGGCCAGGCTGTCCCTGCTCACACTCAGGTAAAGAAAGCCAGCTCCTCACCTGGGTAACCCCAAGGTGAACCCAGAAGGAAGGTGACAAATGGGGAGAACTAAAAGAAAAAAACTCTAAGAAGCCTTCCTTCTGTGGGCAGAGTGTGGCTGGACTTATCAAGAAGGGGCCATCAGCTGTTCTGCAGCAAGCAAAAAAAGGTGGCAAGCATTTCTGAAAGAGCAGCATCCCTCCTTTCAGAAAAGCCATTAATAAAACTTCTACTATGCTCAAAAGAATGAGTACTTAATGAGGAAGTGGGAATACACTGTGTGAAAACATGCAAGTGGAGGAGGCAGAGACTCACCAGTAAAAACACCAGCTGCCTCCTTGCCTCCTCCAGGCCAACCCCTTCTCCTGCTGCTTTCCCCTTCACTAGGTCAAAATAGAGCTTTTGACTCTGACAGTGTTGTACCCTGCTAACCAGGGCAAACATCTGCCCAACAAGACAATGAGAAACTGGAGCAATGTCAGATTCCATCCAGTGCATCATTCACACTCATTTTGGCCAATTCTGGGTGTAATTAAATGTTTGGGGATTTTTTGCCCTGAGATATGCTGTCACTACCTTCAAAAGCTGACATGCAAATAAGAGACAGCTGCATATTTCTCCAAACCCTTCTCTGATACCAGTTTTGTGCCTTTTCAGGCAAAAATATGCCGGTACCCAAAAGCTTAGAGCAGTTCTTAGGAGGTCCACCTAACATCTCTGACCATGGTCACAATCTCTAAAGTGGAATGACATATAAATCACCAGTTTCAGCAGATTATTTTTAGCCTGGATTATTTCCCTGTACTGTTTTACTCCTGTTTTACAAACCGGTGTTGTGGATAAAAAGTGAGGCAAAAAGAAGGAGTGAAGATTGTGTTGCTGCAAAGAGAAACATTTGGCAAACCTTTCCGAAAAAGCTTATTTTGTTTGAGCAGGGAGAGGGTGAGTATTCCTGAACAGCACCAGGAACAAGGCTGGAAGTGAAATCTCGACTCCAGCAGAGGTGAGCAGTACATTAATACCCGGGGATGCTTCCCTTTGCTTCATCACAGGATCAGCCATCCTGGTTGGGATGCCTGACATGCTCCAGGCTGCTGCATGGGTGGCATTAGCAGTCCACACACCAATCCCCAGACCAAAGACTGCAGTGGAGATGTGCCCTAAAAGTCCATCTTACACTTTCCACAGTTATTGCAGCAGTTCAGAGATGAAGAAAATTCAGGTAGTGATTTTCACTGTTCTGTCTTGTCTCCTCAGCCCTCTCCCTTCTTTCATCTCTGAGTGGGATCAAGACACCATGACAGTTTGAAAACTATCAGACACTTTTTTGGTATATCTGGGTTTCATGAGGATGATAAATGATCCATCAGGAGGGAAGAGCGTTTTAAACTGGAGCAGATCCCTGATCCAATCCACCAGACAGCCACCAATGGGACAAGGCTGGGAAGAAAATCACATGGGTGACAACCCTCATGATGTGGATCCAAAGTAATGCTGATTTATCCAAGCACATGGAAGGAAGTGGGGTATCAGGCAAGAACTGCCAAGCAAGGTTCCCACAAAGTTAAGGCTGCTGAGCCTCAAATCAAAACCCCTCCATCTTTCTTTGCTCCAGATGGCAGCAGAAAGCCATCTGAGAATGTTGCTGATCTTAGAGGGGCCATGGTTCTGCAGGAATGCTGGCAAGGGCCACCTATCCACCTTGCCCTGCCCCTGGGCAGCTGGACTACCATAGACTCGTGGTGAGGCCTAGAAAAATAAACTGTAAATCTGTAACCACTGGGACTGGCTGACTCAGGAAAGCACCAGGAGATAAGTGATTAGACACGTCATTAGCAAGAGTTCTGTTCTTTACAGCTGCCTACAAACCCCGGTGCTTCAAGCCTAAAGCACCTCCTGTTTTGCAGGCAGGTGATAAGCTCAGTGCTCCATAAATCCCCAAAGGAACATTGTTGAGACCGTGCCCCTTGGCATCACCACACAGCAGAAGGAATCACTGCAGTTCCCTCTGCTTTGTTATCCCATAGTCCCACCAAGAATCCTTCCTGCACAGCTCCTATGAACGGGCTGCACAGGAAATTAATTATTCAAATATCTGTTGCCTTCTCCCTGTGCAAATACCAGGCTGTTGATCGACCAGGGAAGGATACAAATATTTACAGACAAGATGAGAGTGGGAACTCTGCCACACATTGTGCTTGTGGCTGCAGCTGGGCAGCAAACAGAGCTGAGAGGGTACCTGTGGTCTGTGCCTGCTGCACAGACAGACCTGGCAAACCCCAAAGTCAGCAACAAATATTCTCTCTTTGGAATGATTTCAGAGCATTTGGTTTCAAGCTTGGATGCTGATCTAAACACAGCTGAAGAGGGAAAACAATCCCATTAATGTGCCAAACAATGACAGGCCCCAGTGATAGATGAGATTCTCCAGCACAGGAACCTCACCACAACAACCCACACGAGGCATTGGGGCCACAAGGAGCCTGCTGCCCAGCTGGAAAGGCTGGCACCATTGCAAGAAAGATGAGCAGCCACAGGAATCCCACCTTCCAACAAATGCCCCAAAAGACCCTCCTTTAGTTCAATCTTTTTCTTGTCCAGATAGTCCTGAGCTTGAATATTCCCCTGTCCTCACACGGATCAGCTGAGACAAATCAGCCTCCCACTGGATCAAAGTGAGGAGGAGGCAGATTCTGGATTGGCTGGGAGGAACCATGGACTGCTACGATGGTCCCTGGTGTGTCTTCAGCCCATGCTAAGGAGCTTCATTCTGCAGGTATCCATGGTTTGGGATACAGCAGGGGTCAGACAGCACTTCCAGCAGCAGCAGAGACATGGCTGGAAGTAATTTAATAACACACAGACTTGGCCAGACTTGACCACAAAACACCCTTACATACCTTCAACTTCTCTACAGCAGTGTAGCCTCCTGCATGTTCCTTTCTCCATTTGGAGACCTAAGTACAAGCACCCTGGGGTGGGTGGAATCTCTCTCATTCCAGTTTTTGCAAGGACATTTATGGATTCCTCTTTGATCTGACCTTTACAGCCATCCAAGGACGTTTTCCTGGAGTTTCTCCTTTTCCTGAGGCTGGAAAGCAAGTTGCACTTGCCAGGGAAACACAGCCTGCCTTTGATGCTTATCAGGGAGAATTTCACTCAGCCTTGCCTCAGTGGAAGAGCATATTCCTCCCAAATTTACAGCAGGAACCCTGCAGTATGAAAATGAAAAAGTCCCCCTGCCCCCTACCTGCTGTGGTGTCCTTGTTACAGGTCATCACTCTCAACTTTCTGCTGTTCGTTCTCCAGCCTAGTGCTACAATACAAGAAGTACCTCACTGAAACATGCCAAGTTATTTTTCCAATCCCTGACCTTACTGGCTCCAGGAAATCAGCCGTGATATTGCTGTCATATATCAGATTTCTGGGCTCCATCATTCATAGCACAAACACCCATATGGCAGGAATATATCCTGCACAGCCCAGCCAGGAGGCACAAGAGGCCTAATGGAGTGGCCAGGGATACAAGGAATGGTGGAGCCCATAGGGAGGTTCAAGGCAGAGCAAAGGTCTTCTTTACCCTCTCCTTCTAGGAGGCAAACAGCTTGTTCTCCATCTGGGAACTGAGTGGCTGGCCCATGGACACTCCCCATCAGCAAACACGACAGCCACAGATGTGGAGGGATACACCTCTCTGTACTTGGATGAGTACACTGAAGACACATTAGTCCTGCAGCCTTGATTTATTCCAGCATGGTAGGTGACACTGTCTCTCCCCTCCATTATCCCTGCTTCAATCTGTTCACTACAGCATTACAGCTCTTCCCTTTAAGCATTGCTATAATTCCAAGCAAAGGGGATGGACCCATTTTCTCAGGTCCAGCTCTTTGGAGCAAAGAGCCCCAAAGGTTCAGAGGGCTCAGGAAGCACCTGCTCCTGGGATGATAACTTAGAGCTGGGATTGGCACTCCTGCTCACAAGGTGTTACACAAACACTACCAGAGGTCCTGTCTTGAGCAGCTTTGCAGCTTTGCAGCTGCAGAGGACACTGAGAAACAGCTTTCTTTAAAGCCAGTGTACCCATGATGTATCCATGCTCTGCAGTTCATCTAGGCTGACCTTAGAGGGGCAGAAAATGCCTCTTTCATAGAGCTCAGCAGGATTTGACCTGCTACCAAACCGCCTGTGCAGCCCAGGACATCGATTGACTCGCTGACCGATTCCCCATGGCATGCCATGGGCAAAGCAGCTCCAACATGTGTCCATCCAACACAGCATCTTCCTCACCCTCTTGGCAGAGCAAGAGAAACTGTCTCTGAGCACTGAAAAGTCACAGAGAGTGCTGCTGGAGAATGCTGGAGATGGGGAATACTGGAGCTGGGCCACACCTCTGGCCAAATCAGCAAGAAATCAGCACCCCACCATGCTGGCTATCCCTTTGCAACACCCTGGGGGACAGACACCTCCCTACCTCTCCCCTGTCTGTTTTGTCAGGCCTTTGCAGAGCTGCAGGACAGCCACTTAAACAAGGATTGTGTAATTTCAGGCCAGAGCTCAGTCACTCACCCAGAAAACAATTCTCCTTCCAGGGCTGCCTTATCTTGTGGCTTTAGCACAAGATATGCACAGGATATGCACACACTGGCATAGAGGGGCAGGCAGAGGACAGGAGGTACACTCAGAGTTCCCATTTCCTTCTCTCTGTTGTGTTTTTAAAATAAATAGTCCCTTTTTATACCTCCAGCAGTGTCTCCAGAAGTAGTCTACCTTTCCAGCCCACAGAAGACCCCAGATCCATCGTTCCAGGAGCAAAGAATGGATCTGGGACTATCTGCTTACTTACAGGCCCCTTCTTATCTACACCACCCACTCTGGAGCAGGTTAGTGAACACCAAGCAAGAATATTCAACAGCACAATGCCAACGTGCAATAACATGATTCCTACATCCTTCCTGCTGTGGCTGAAGTTGGGGGAGGAAAGAGGGCAGGAAGCTGTGACCACCTCCATCTTTCCCCTAAGCAATCCATCTCTCACCACTCATCAGTCAGCAGTGTTCTCCCGGCCTCCTTGCTCCTTTTTTAGCTGATCAGTAACCAAACAGAGCCAGGTGGTTTATTTGCAAAGATTTCTCCATGAAGACACAGGGATGTCTGTCTCCCACAGACAACTCCCTGTTTGCATTGTACCTCTCCCTGCTTGTTGTATGCACCAAGGAAGCTCAGGCAGTTTAATCCTTCTGTCCTCACACACCACATGGCTTTTATCAGTAACCAGTTTCCGTAGACTAAATTATCCTGCCTGAGGAAAGCTTTGCAGCCAAGCATCGTGTTTTTCCCTCCAGAGCACATCCTCCGGCTTGCCATTTCACTCAAGCACACAAGTACCATGTGCACAGTCCCAAGGAGAGCAAATAAATCCTTCATTTTCCCCTCTCCTACTCTACTGAAGGCTGAGCCACGCACAGCCACCTAGGGGCCACATTACATTTTGTGCTTGGTTGTTTGCAACCCAAAGGATTTTCTAAGTCATCCTCTCCACAGCCCCGTGAAATGTCTGACATAAAGAAATGGTGTGCATACCCAAAATGCAAAAGATAGGCACAGCACCACTCAGCATTGGTTCCATTAACATTGCCTCCTACCTTTCTCCTGCAGAACACCAAGCTCTTGATGTCCTTTTTGCCAATTTGTGCTACAAAGAAAGAAGATTCTGTAATGAGGTCTAATGCAACATATTTGTTTATCCCCTAAGCAAGTTCTTTAGCCACTTCTTTTAATAAAAGGGTGTCCTGATCCTCTAAAAAATTAAAAGAATGCAGTTTCCAGAATGGTTGTCATTGGCAACCAAATTGAGGATGAGCAAGACCATCTCTGTTTTCATTTATTGCCTTTTATTCCTCCTTTTGTACACACCTAAGAGATGGTCAGCGGATTACTTTTTCATGGGGTCTTGTTGACATCAGTGAGTGGTTTCTGTATCACCTCGCACATTTTACAGGCCAAAGGACTAGAAACACTCTGAGAATCAGGTAGCCCTAAAGAAACCCAGCCAGGCCCTAAACCAATGGGCCAAATGGTGCCATTCCAGCCCCAAAATTCTGTGCCCAGGGTTAAGCAGGCATTCTATAACAGATGGTCATGAAGCTTAAAAAGGCCAGCCTCACATCAGGGAAGAGGAAGCCCATCCCAGCAAGGTGAAGACACCTAAAACACACAGGATTTCCAGCTATTGATGGGAAAATAAAGCAGCACAGAGTGTGGGACTTGTGCAAATATACCTAGGGAGGGCTGCTGGTAGTGGAAGAGGAGGAGATGGTGTTTTGCGGTCAGTCATAAAAGGAAGACGTGGATCAGCTGGCCTCATGTTGACTCCAGACAGACGTCACAACCTGCCTTTTTCAGGGCTGGGCAAACACAGCCAGGGAGCCCTGCTGGTGTAAATCAGTCTTGCATTGACTCCAGTCAACACAGCCATGCCAGGTGATGTCAAAAGTCTCTCTCCCAACGTGAGAAGAAGCAGAGCAAGAGGGTTGTTTGAACATTCTGCACTGTATAAAAGCAGGGCTGTGGCAAGGCTGGGAATGGCTGCAAGGGAAATTCTGGAGCAGATTCAGGAAGGATAAAGGAGTTCTGTGATTTTGATGCCCTTCCCACCACACTGGATGCCAAATTCACCAACAATGTCTCTATGAACAATTCCAAGAGGGACCCCCAGAGACATTGCTGCTGATTTAACACATCATGTTGAAAGCAGTGACCAGTGTACGTTGAGAAGCTGATGAGCACAGCTCTCTTTCATCTCCAGCCAGAACACTTCCCAGAACACCACAGTCTACTTGCAAGAATATCCCCTGGAGCCTTGAAGTAAGTCCAGTTTCATGAGCATCAGCTCAAAAACTTGACACAGAAAACACTGCCAAGCAAAGGCTAAAGCTCACCAAGTCAGACATGGCCTTCTCTTGTTCTATTCCAAACACAGTTTGAGGTTGCAGTGGTGTGGACAGCAGTGGGACAGAACCAGACCTGAACTACATAACTGACAAACCTGTCTCTGGAAAAAGGGAAATTCCTGATTCAGTAGGGATCAGTATGTGCAGGTGATCAATATTCACTGCTGTAGATCAGTGGTAACCTGCTTATCTGGCCTCTGAAGAAGTCCGTAGGCAAGAATCACAATCCTGGTGATAGGTGAGGCATTCATGGGTTGGCAGCATCCAGGGAGCTCAGCCTTTATACAGCTTGATGATGTTAATTAACAGTGACAGCTTGACAAAGCTAGTTAGCCCACCATAGGCTTGTGCAGTCTCAGCTCCTGAGAGAACTGGATCCTCCCAAAGAGCCTGCAGTGGAAAGGTGGCACCAGCATGTCCTGAAAGACCTGCCTCGAGTCTTACCTCTTACCCGTCTCAGAAAAACAGGCCAGCTCTAAACATCTGGGTATTTGCAGCAACAGATGGCAATCAATCTGCACGCGTGGCCCAGACTGGTGTTCCCATCAGTCCCCAGTAGCAGCCAGGATATGTTAAAGATTCCAGGTACAGAACACAGAACCAGCACAGCACAGAGGCCCACAGCTCCAAGAGCTTCGAGGCAAGAAAAAGCAGAGACACAAGGTAGAAGGAAACAGGAATGAGAGGAGCTGCACAGTTAAATGGAGAGGCATACACTGAAAGTTTGCAAAGTATCTTACTTCCAAATGAAAATCCTTCCTGCTTCTCACATTAATCAAGGCACTTAAAACTAGCCCTAACCAGCTGCTCCTACATCCTTTGCCCAGCTCTTCTTAAATGCACAAGCAGCCCACTAAGAAACAGAGCAAATATGTGCAAAGATTTGCAGACAAAAACAGAGACCTTTGGAAAACACTCCATACAAGCAAGCACCCCTCTCCCAGCAGAGAAGCAGCTGTGCTTTACAGTAGGACAGTTTCCAATGTTTTCTTTCTCCGTGCAGACGAGGGATTTCCTGTCCTCCATGGCAACCACTTTGCATTTACTGAAGGAGGCTGTGCCAATAATCTCCAGAGTAGAATGAAAAATTTTAAAGTGGCACTGCCTGTTAGCTCCTGGCTTTAACTTGCTCATGTTTTTCATACCCATGGTTCCAGTCCATTCTTCCACCCTCCTTAAAAGTTTTGCCAGTGGGGGCAATTCTCCAATGCTGCACTGCCCACACAGAGGGAGTTTCTCAAGCACTGGTGACACAAGTCTTTCCGAAGAAATCACCAACCACCAGCACCTCCCAGCAAGAGCTGTCTGTGCACCTCCCACAAGACAAGGTTTTTGCTTTTTCCAGCAAGGCACAGCTCTCAGTTTGAAGACAGTCCCTGTCATGAAGACAGCCCTGGACTTAGATGGCCCAGCTCTTCCTGTTACAGGTTTAGAAGTAATTTTGTCACTCTTTTCTGGAAGGGAAGCACTCACTGGACCAGTGCTGGTCCAACAATTCCAAAATACAGCTAAGCCAAACTAAGTCTCCCCAGCAAGGAGTCCTACTCCATCCCCTCTGAGCTGCCCTTGCATAGGTCTGTGTGCTTCTCAGCTCCAGGGACACAGATTCAGTGTAGTGACTGGGCAAAAAACCTTTGTTTTGGCCCATCTCACTGCCATTTTATCGAGTTACATCAGCTTGGCCTGAGGCCACATGAACATCAGGACCAGCCCAAGGCATGCAATAAAAACAAAATAGGAGGGGAAGTAAGGCCAATCCCTTTCAGTGACAGTGAGCTCATGATGAAACTACATCCACTGATGTCTCAAGTTTTACTGTACCAGAACATCTCTCATCAACCCCTTATGCTTAAAGAGGTTTTGTTCAGCAAGGCCTTCAAGGAGGAGAAAGAAAGCTGGAAACTCCTGACTAAATTATACTAAACCTGCGGTACATTTTTGGGCTGAGCCACAGGTGCAATCTAAACCTGTGCTGTTTCAGAATCAGGCTTCCTTCTTTCTACTTTTTTATTTTAAAATTCCTTGGCAAGGGAGCAGAACAAACTTGATCCTAACTAAACCAGACATAATAACGCAGGACATTGTTTTCAAAGCAGGCAGTAGACTAGCATCAAACAGGAACCTCAAAGTTCTCTTTTACTCCTGCTTTATTTCAGTGAGTCAGACTCTCGGGGGCATTTTCCTCACACGGAACAGGAAGGTTTCTGAGCAACAGTAAAGCAACATTAAACACAAGGCACAAAAAGGGACTGAGAATCCCTTAACTGATAGGGAAGACCTCTACAGTCTTACCTAAAAGAGGTTAAGGTGCTGCAAGCACTAAGTGCACACAATCCACTGCTCTCTAACTTTGAGTGCTGAAAAGAAGCCAAAACACCAGCACAGAAGCTCTCAGAATGCATTTCTACCTACCCAGGACCCCATCAGCCTCTCTTGCAGAAAGTGACCTTGCAATTCTACTGCCAAATAAAACAGACCCACAGAAGAGAGCACCAAAAGTCACTTAAACTGACTGAAATGTTTCATTGCATTGGAGTGGAGGCAGAACAGTTAGTCACATCTGCACAGAAGAACAGCAAATCACAGCCAGGGGACAGCCAAACTCAAAACCACCAGCACTCATTTGACTGCTTCCAAGAGCAGCTGATCAAGACAGCAGGAGCCCTGGAATGGAAATTCAGATTCAAGTTAATTTCCTGGATCTGACAAAAACTCCCCATGGAACCACAGGCAAGTCTCCTTTTCCACACACCACCTGAATTCCCTGTCCTGTAAAACAGACACTGTTCCTGCTGGTCTGTTTAAGTTACAAAGCACTCCTAGCAGGGATTATTTTTAGCATGCAAACATAAAAACCCAGCTGAGCTGGACTCTGATCTCAGATGGGCCTTCTCATTAGCTTTGTAATATTAAAAGTAAACAAAAAGCAAAGCTGAGCCCACAGCAGAGCTCAGCGACCAGGCAGCATTTTGATAGTAGATGAAGCACAGTTTTTGGAAAACAGTGAACTTCAGATCCAAAACTGCAGTCAGGCAATAATCTGAGGGATTACATGAATCAGTAGTGCCTGCACTCACTCACTGGTGAGGAGCGATCATCCGCCAAAGCGCTGACTTCAAACCCATTTCAGATATTTCACTCATCAATGTCACCAATCAATGACACAGGTGTGTAGGAGGACAAACTGAAATCACTCTTAACTGTGCTCTCAAGTACAGCAGCAAGTTCTGGGAAAAGAGGGAAGAACTGAAAACTCCATCTAAGAACAGGAACTCTGCAGAGCTCTGCTTCACAGAACAAACAAGCAGCTTCTCCCAGTTGAAAGAGATGGCAAGTCAGAAACTTAATATCTGCTGAGAAAACCTTCCCAAGTCCATGTTTTGAGAAATTCACATTTGCAATCATAAGTGCAGCACAAGACAGAGCCTCAGATCAGAGCTCCCCTACAGAGTGCAACCCAGAAGAAAGAGGATAGAATGGAGAAAAGCAGGATAAATTGGGAAAAAGATTAGCATAAAGATGCCTAGAGCTCTTCCAGGCTTTATGTATCCCAAAGGCACACAAAATGTTCTCTGTTTTGTTTACCAGCCTCAGCATCAGTGATGTGCCTTCCTAGACTCATGACCACTTGCATGTGTCAGGGCAAACCAGTTCCTTCCTGAAGTACATTTGATCCTTAATCATTCCCTTTCTGCGGCTACAAACCCAGCTGGAATCACAGCCTTGTACAAGAGGACACGTGTTTGAGCTTCTCTTATGGGACCAGCTTGGTTCCCATTTGCAGTTTTTCTACAGCTGGATGTTTAACACACCTTAGTAAACTTGACCAAACAGTAGACTTTCCTCTGCCCTCATTCAAACAGGGGGAGAAGCACGGACTTCTGCAGCATGTGGCTTTTCACAGCAGTTACCATCACAGTGATAAGGTCTCTGCCAGTTCTCAAAAGCCAATTTTTAACTCGTAAACTAGAGGAACAAGCTTGTAAAGTTAGCCTCCTTTACAGATGGGATCAGTAAATATACATTAGTTAATCCTTGTTTGGAACATCTATGAGACTCTGCTTTCATCCCCAACCAACCTTTTAAATTAACTCTCAGTAATATTTCTAAAAAACTTATTTTCATATTGATGATAACCTGCCTTATCACACTGATTTGTCCAAGCTAATAATCATTCTACTAAGGCCTTATTCAAGGCCCTGCTGTTAGAAAAGTTAGATCCAGTGATATTCAGTGCCTTAAAGGAAGATTTCTGTCCTTCCTTATGAGCAGGCTGCCTACATACATAGCTAATTTCTCTATGTATCAACATCTGTAGAGCTACCAGTAAGAAACTGGGGGATGCAGCAGACTTTTCAGGACTTCATCTCAACTGATCCTGAGGGGAAACACGGGAGCAGGTAGAGTCGCTGTTGCAGCCTGCCACCCGCTGGCCTCCAGAGATGTGAGCTGTGCTGGGGCTTATTTTCCACACTGAAAGCTGACTGCAGTGCTCTCTGGCGGCAGCAGCTGACAAACTGCAGTTTCTTCCAGAGCAGCATTGCCAGAGACTGCTTTACAGCTTTCTTACACTTATTGTAAATTAGCTGTAACTACAATAACTGCAACATCAGTATAAAGCCATAATTACAGCCATTTGAACTGTTTAACTTGCTTTTAATCTGTTCACATTAATATCTTGACTTGGATTAAGTTATGTCAGGAATTTAGAGTGGCAGACACACAAGAATGAAGATCTTGTTGAAAAGCTCCAAAAGGGTATTTTAAACAGAAAAAGGGTCTCTCACTTAGCTACAAACACACTACTGGCAGTGCATGAAACCCACCACTGGGCTGCTTCTGGAATTGGGACATAAGGCGTTGCTTACCATCGCAAAAAGAACTGCACCCTTTCTCTGGAGAAAATAAGAAGAGCCTTTGAGCCAGACTGAACTAGTTTAAGATAAAGAGCATGCTTTTTTAGGAAAAACCAAAGCTTTGCCAGCATGAACCATGCCATTTGGGTCCACTAATGGCCCCAGGACAAGTGCTAGGAGCTTATCTGACATCTATCATAGGAAGCACCACTATCAGCTATATAGAGGCCACATATGCACAAACAATGCTATAAGCAAACAACCTCAGGCTGAAACTATTCCTGCCAAACAAAGGAAAAAGGAGTTCACGCATTCTTCAGCTACTCTGCTGCAGGATGGTGTGGCTGGCACAAGCTGCTCTGTTTTCATGAAGTATCAAGAAGAAAAAGCAGTAGGTTACCAGAAAGTAAACCCTTAGAAACTGCTACCAAGATGCCCATTCTCTGAGCTTCTGTGGTTGAAGCTGCTTCAGACAGTCTGCCCAGAGCATAGCCAGAGAGCCCACTTTGAGCATGATTAGAAGTTTAGTCACATGAAATTGAGCAAGGCTGAGACACTCATCTCACCCAAAAGCTGCCTTTAGGAGGGTCTGACTCACTGACCTATATCCATATATGCCAACTGATAGTAAACTCTCTAACCATAGCCCTGGGGTTTACGGGCTGAGCCACCTCAGCTATGGCAGCGTGAGCTCAGCTGTTTCAAGAGGCTTATACCTCACAGAGGACCGTCCAGGACTATGCTTCCAGAAGCCCTGAAGATTTAAACAAGTCTCTTGCTGCTAGTAGGATGTGTAAAATTACTTTACAATGCTGCACATGCAGCATAGTGGAAGTTGCAGACAGCCACTCAAACAGCAATGTGACTTGAAGTCCACACATTTCATTTTAACACTCATTCCAAGAACAATCCTCTTCTGTCCAATATTTCTCTCTAGTGCTCTGAAGAGCTCCAGGTGATGGGTAATTTGTGATAGTTCTGTGTCTGAAGCCTCTTCGTCATTTTACATCCCACACAAATTCTTGCCATACAACAGCTTGTTTTGTCAGACATCTTTATTTGCTGTGTTGCCCAAGTGTACAAATAGTGAATGTAGTTATAGAAATTCAAAATATATTGTAGTAGAAATCTGTCTGGGAAGTGGAATGCTAAGATATTCACTTTATAAAATTATTACCCTTAAGTTACTCTCACTTGGCAAGTTTTAAATATATCAGGGCCATGAAGAGACAGATTATGATCCTGCAAAAAAGGAATTCTCAGTAAAATTTTTCTGCTAGATGAAGTCAGTCAACTGCAAATTAATTTCTTACATTTGACTCATTTTGAGTTATCAGCCTACAGGATGTTAGCTACATCCAGAAAATGCATACACAATTCAGCTCTCATTTATACCAATAAAGTCAATGTATCACTATCAACATACTTAAGTATTAGTGAAACAATCTCAGTGACAATATTTATTTTAAGCTAATGAAGTCAAGCCAATTAAGTTGCCCCTGGGTATTGAGTGCAATTGATGCTTTTGTCACATTTTCGAGTAAGACTCCTCAGTTCTTGAACAAGTCAATACAGCTCTGCAGGAGAGACACATTGTTCTGCAAAGGAAGAGAATTAGTTTCAGATGAGAATGACTGATAGTTCAAATCCTGCCTTTCACAGTGAAGTAGCTTCCCAAATCATGGGTCTGTCACAGGATCTTGATGCTAAAGATCTCCTGCTGCAAAGACTAGCATTCAAGTAGTAAAGAACCAAAATCAGATCACACATTCTGTAATCTGCCTCTTCCTGCACGCCTGCAACCATGACTCAGTCTGTGGTAAGGAGAGGGTCAAGGGCCAACTGGAAACTTTCAAATGGGCCAAACTGAGCAGTGCTCTCAAGGCCTTTGTGTCACATTTCAGTTCAGCATTGAAGCAACTGCCTGTGGTAAAGTCCAGTACTCCCAGGGAGTGGGACATTACACTTTCCTTCTTCAAAGGAAGCTGAGGATGCACTGTTACTGATTGTTCTCTACACTGGGTTAACAGACCCTTCAAGCCTGCCTAGCAAAGTTTGGCAGAGACTGCTATTAAAGCCAGTGTCCCCTCCACTGACAAGCCAAGCAACAAGGATTGACAGCCTGATCACAAGCTGCAGGATGTGCTCCTATCCCAGCACTCAGGAGCACTGGAAGCAGCAGCTGCCTCTAGTCACAGTAGGGGTCAAACCCCACAGTTGAGGCTGCCTGATGGAAAGTCAGATGACCCAGCAAATCCCCCCAGTTACACAATACTCACTTCTCTCAACCCATGCCTGATAAATTCCAAAGAGAACATACCTTTGCATGTTTTATTTCCAGTTCTGCCATTTCAATTAAGTTTTTGCGGAATGCTGCTATTCTCTTCTGTTTGAAGCTCATCAACTCTGTAGAGAAGGAAAAAAACAAAGGTAAGAGAGATACACAAAGTGCGACAAGTTTCAGTAATGCCCCTTATGTTTCAGGAGTTCTGTTGTGCAGTTCAGATGACAGTATTTGATCCAAAAAAAAGTGGAAGAGTTAGTCATGCCATTTTTAGACACAGATACAGTCATCAAGTGACACACAGACAGCTTAAGACAGAAAAGCTCTGTAGGAAGACAGCTGGAATAAACCAGAAATAAGCCACACAAGCTCTGTGAGAACCCAGAACACATAAAAGCCAGATACACTGAAGGAATAGCATGTACACCATGAAAGTGCATTTCCCCTGCTTTATATTGTCCAAATATATATACACACACACACATATATATACTCTTTTATTAAGAACCTGTGTTTGAAACTCTGAAAGGACAGAGCAAAAGCCTGTAAGAGTGTCAGATGTACTAGGACAGAGCAGAAGCCTGTTTGCACAGTTCTGGCTGACATAATTATTTATCTTCTAGTAGTTACAGTAGTTACAGTCCAGAAAACAAATACTAGGTGTTTATAAACAAGGTTGGTGTAGTACTGACATTGCTCTGCTACAGAGAATTGTTTTTTAAAATGTTTAGCTGCATTAGTTTTACTGCATCTATCTCTACTGTCCTTGGGATGTCCAGACTATTTGTCTAGGAGCCTTTGGTAACTGAAGGTCAAATAGAAACCTTGACTGCATTAAGCTCTCCTTCAAGCATCAGTACAGCAAAGCCTGTTTTACCTTGTTTAGCAGATTCTGAAATCTTTTCAAACTTCTGACAGCAATCCTGTTGATGTGCCTCAGCCAGCCTGACATCTTTGCTCTTTAGTCTGGCTTTGTCTAGAGCTTTGTTCGAGTTCTCATAGTCAACAAGAGCCCTGGTTCGTCTGTACAGAAGATCCTGAATAGACAGAAATAGCACACCAGAGCCTTAGCAAGATTACTTCCCAAACTGAGGTTACAACCACCTTAGCAGCAGGAGGTTTCACTTCTTTCAGCACCAGATTCTGCTTTTTCCAACAAACTATTACAGCCTGCTCTTGGCACCTTTCACAATGCAGCACTACATTTCCAGGACAGACAGTTATGCCTTAGTGAAAGAAATCTAAGGACTACTATAGGCATAGTTTCTTCCCTTAAAGCAGTTTATCCTGCTGTAAGATGGATCTCTCCACTAAGAATGAAAAGCACTTTATGAATTCTCAGCCTACTTCCAGCAGACATTTAATTTGCTGAGGATCTGACAGTTTGGCTGAAGCACTGCACTAACAGGAGTAGTAGTACAGGTCTCTGAGCCCATCCCTTCCTAATGCAGGAGGAGTATTGTTGTAATGTCTGAATAACAGTACACCCCACTGAGGGAGGCTGTGGTAGATGTTCTGGGGTACCTGACATTACGGGTAGAGGCTAGATGAAGAGCTCCATTAGGTTGTACCTAGATACCTTTTTGCAGCATAGTCATCCCCTGTCAAATCAAGTTTTGATTAGAAAAGAGTTGCCAGCAAGGCTTTCGCAGTCACATCAATCTATTAAAGTCCTCTTGGAAGTTCAGACTCCAATAGCCTTCACAAGTTCCCACATATTTGTGCTAAAGTACTCTAAAAATCCCAAAGTCAATCCCAACTACTAATTATTACTGATTTTATTGGCAAGCCCATGAGTACTCAGGCAGGGGACAGGAAACAAACAGCTGCAGACTTAAATTTGCTCTAACTTACAGAAATTTAAAGAGTTCTTCCACTTTATATGCCAAAGAAAAATTGGTCCAACATGTTCTGTAAGTGGCTGGGCTACAGCTAGCTAATATATAGCTTCTATATTCTGCTGTGGTTTAAGAGTCTCAGGTTTCTTAGGCAAAACAAGGGTCCACTTTCCTGTCTTCTTAAAGCACAAGGAATACAATGATGAGTCATGCTGCCCATAGCAAAACTAAGCTTCAAAAAGAAAACTGTTCTCACCTTAGCGGCTTCTATATTGAGCATGTAATATCTCAACAGTTCAGAGAGCTTTAAGTCTTCATCAGATGAAACTCTACTCTCTACCTTCTGCAGACAGGAAAAAAAAAACCCAAAAAACCTGTTAGTTGGTATGTAACAGAGAACAGCAACATCCAGAGTCAGAGATTCTTCTCCCCCACACCTGCCCCCAGCAAAGCTTCTCTTACCCTGAGTTTCTCAAAGAGCTCTGCAACTTTCAACAAGTACCTAGTGAGGGGAAAAAAATGCATAAGTAAGTTTGAGATATTTCTTAGTCTGATAAACGCCAGGAAAAATTGTCAGGAAACTGGACAGCTGAAGGCTGGCATTTACTCTTACATACAGACTCAAACAAAGACTTGAAAAAAACTCATTTAGGCAAAGACCTGGACAAAAGGTTCAATATGCTGGATTCCAGCCTACCAGAGTGGTACAGCTGAGCAGCTCAACAGCATTTAACATAGCAATGCTGATCTCCACAGCATAAAGGTCTTGTGGAGAATTTCCCTGCTGCTATCCAAGGGGGCTGACTTGTTTATTCAGCTATATACTCCATTTTAACAAGGTCTTGGTAAATTGATAGCAAAGTCAAAAGGTGGAAGAAGTCACCTCAAAAAAGGTATCTGGGTTCCCCTAGCTTAAAAATCCCCTACTATTCTGAAAGTGCAAAGGTCCAGAAGATAGTGCAGACCTTGTGTAAGCTGACCTAGTGCAGTTTTATATAACAGCACGTTAGAACACACACACATAAACCCTTTCTTCAGAGGCCTCTAGCAGTTTGTGACCTGAAGAGAATCAGGGAGATCCCCATTTAGGAGGAGTTTGATGACCAGCACAAGTACAGTAATTTCACGAGCATAAGGTACACCGGCCTATAAGGCGCACTTCTGGGTTTCAATCAAAATTTTAGTCAAAAGGGTGCGCCTTATAGTCATGAAATTACTATAACCTCTAGGCCACAACTGGCAAGTGATCAACTGATCAACTAGGTCAGAGTTAGGTGCAATTGATAATATTAGGCCTGCCACAGCAGGAGTGCCAGAAAAAAGAGAAAGTTTTAATGCTACTTGATTGCAATTCAAAAACTCAAACCACCTATGACTCAATCCTCTGGATTTTATTGAAGAAATTTGGTATTTCCAGACTCAGGATATGTTTATGAATTGCTCACTTTTTGATAACTGTAGGCTCTTCTAATGCCAGGCTGTTCAAACAAGCTGAAGTATAAATATAGTCATCTGCAACATCTGCAAGAACAAGACAAGGTTTTCAGGCTGAAATCAGCAAAATTGCATGATCACTCGACAGGGCATTGAAAAGATTCACTTTTATGAGATCTTGTCATCTTATCTGCTTTTGCACATGCATCCTTGATTCTGTTGTAGTAGTTCACAAGAAAAGTCTTCTCTTGTTCAAAAAAATCTTCTACTTCCTGAAAAAGAATATGACCTGTTAAGTTAGTAACTGCAGAATACAAGCTCTTCCCTATTTTAGGGTGGGCCAAAGAAACAACCATAGTCTGGGCCTCAGCTTGAGGCCCATCAATCCCTATGGAAAAACTGTTCAAGACAAGATGTGAGCCAAGGGTTTGACATCCCAAGCCATTTGCCAAACTTCTTCCTCACTACACAGTGAAGATGAAGTTGACACTCAAATAGTGATGCAGGTTGTCGGAAGCAGCCAGTAAGTTGGCATGGGACAGCCTTCAGGACTCCCAACTACTGGAATTCTATTTTCTAGGTCTGCAGCAACACTGTAGCTAAGGACTAAGCAGTTCACAAGCTTGTTTCTCTTCCACACCAAACATGATACATATTGCAATGTTTTGTGACACTGTGTATAGGACAACAAGCTTATTGGGAAGTGCTGCCATGGCAACAAAACACAAAAACTGGAGCAACACCAGTTACAGGAGTCTTTGGTATTTGATCTTGTCTAGTGTAAGCAGAAACCCATAAATCTGTCTGTTTAGACAGAAAGCCATGTCTGTTCAGAGCTCCAAAGTAGACAAAAGCTACAAGCACATTTCGTGAAGGCATAATTTCTTCCTCTCCACCAGTATCAGGTATTAAGGCAGGTCTTCTGCACCCAAAAACTTTAATTATACACTGAAATTGAACAGCCCAAAGCTACAATGTCTTATTTCCAGAATTAACACAGGCTACCCCCCTCAGTTGGGAGAGCAGTAACAAGGCAGGTTAATGTCAGTAGCTGAGTCTCATGCACAGCAAGCCTGAAGCAGACAGGAGCAGGAAGCAAGAAGCAATCAAGATCACGGTAAGAGACAAAGCAACAGCCTTACCTTGACTCCAGAGAAGAGGACCTCATCAGCACTCTTTACTACACTTTTTAAAAAACCACCAAACATCTCTTTAGTGTTTTTCCTCCGAACACTCAGCTGCAATACAGAGGTGAAAGCAACTTTAAAGTTGTTCCTGGAGGGATGAGGGGTTGGGAGGGGAGGGGCAAGTAACTGTTTTGACACTCGAAATGTAGTAACATCCTTTACACTTCATATGTGTCAGAGCAGACTGATTTCCAAGCCCACCATAATACCTATTCAAAAATGTAGGGTGTAACACATGGCTTGGCTAAAAGTAGTTTTACTGTTCTCTGCCATGGATTTTTCCAATTCCCATAAACAGCTCAGTTTCTCCTTGCACCTCTTGGATCAGCATCTATCACCCATACTTAGTTGTGACAAAATAGATGCAGGAATGACTTTAATACACCTCCATTCCTCCACTTTAGGACCATGTAACATAGGTACATCTGAACCATACATGTTCCCAAGATAAAGGCATACAAAGGTGGTTTCCTAACCAACTTGACAAGGATTTAGAAGGAACGTGAGATTTATAACAGAGAGAAGTCTAAAAGGCAGGCTTTCATCCCTCAGTCATCTCAGAAGTACTTGCAATATCTACTTGTCAATGCTGCACGCACATAGATCCACAGAACATTGTGACTATGTCCAGCAAAAACAACAGCACTCCTAACAGTGTGCCTTGCTTGAAAAGGGAAACAAGGAAAAAAGTCTCACATCCTGGTCATACTCCAGGAAAACATGGAAATTGCGATCTTTGCTGAGCACAGGATGAGAAGCAATCCGTTGCAGGAAGATCTCATGTGACGAGACAGTCTTCTTGAAGACAGCAAGGTATTCACTGCAAGGAAACAACAGACTGAGATCCTCTTTGTACTACCTTCTTCAACACACAAATAACTGCTGAAAGTTTATCCCATGAAAATATTCAACTGCAGACTTCTGAAATAGCCAGCTCGCAATAGTGAAGCTACTTCTAACCTTGTTAGCTAGGATGTTTTCCAGCTTGAAAGCTGGAAAAGCTGAGCAACTCCCCAGCTCCAGGATTTCCAAGACATCCTTCAAAACAATGACACCCAGGATCAGTTATCACCAAATGAGTTGCTCTCCCAGGAGGCTTCTCCAAATGCAGCTTTTGGCAGTAGACTCCTTTTACTTACGCTTCTAGTTCTTGCTTCATTTTGGCAAACTCTTCTTTTGTCATGGACACTTCTCCTTCCCCGAGCTTCTGCATCTTCTCTCTGGGACCATCAAAGTCAGGCTTTGAAGGTGCTGGAGGTATCTAGGCAGATAATTGGTTAGTCATGGATATTAGCAAATAAAGTTTTCCGAGATCACTTCTAGCTTTCTCTAGAAGGAGGCTCTTTTGCCTGGTCCTAGGAAAGTGGGGTAAAGAGTGCATGATACAGGAATTCTAGAGGCACATCGACATCTAGATCCCTGGTTTGTGTTACCCCTGCCCCAGGAGGGAAACCACCCAGTGAAACAGCTTCTGTAATCCACCCCATTGTCACCATCTCCTAAAGAATCATGATAGGAAGGAAAGCCCACGTTTTATAGATTATTCCAGTGTGCCATCTTCAGGCAGATATTGATATCACCACAGAGCCAAGGACTCTCACAGCATCTTTTGCTGCTCCAAGCTATATGGAAAGTTAACACAAATACCATACCACCCAAGTTGTTTAGGAATTAAGGCAGCAGGAAGCATAGTGAACACCTAAGTCACAAAACACCAGTAATACTAGTAAAATATACTTCATACCCTTATTAGCAGGCACTTTAGATTGCTACAGTTTTTCACTTAGGATCACAGTCTTTAGGAAGTACTTACAATGAGTCCTGCATACTCTTCAGTTTCAGTGAGTGTATCATGTAACCACAAAAAGTCTTCATGCTGCCTTGTAACTGAAAACTCAGGGCTTTGAAAAGCTGGCAGTGTAGTCTGGAAGAGAATATATAGAAGCCCTACTGTTTTGTAAATCAGGGCTTTTAGAAACAGTTCTGTCCATTTCCAAAGGAAGCTATTCTGCTTACTAAGAGCCTTGCCCACTCCCTTTTAGCTGAGCTGGCACTTATTCAACAGCACCACTAAGGAGACTGTTAGGAAAAAAAAAGTACTGCTGTAGAATAGTATTAATGTACTTTGTTTCATGACATTACACAGTAGGTCACTTCCTACCCCCCAGCCTCCTGGTGTCTAGCTATGATTCCTTAGCAAAGCCAACCTAACCATCAGCTACTTGTCTCTGTTTAGAGAGTTCAAATCCTAGAAAATCTGAAGTTTCTGCATATTTATACACACCCTCAGGCCACCTTCACGTGGAAAATCTCCATCTAATTAGATTTTCTTCATTGCCAAGCCCATCTTTGCAGGTATGTGTACTGCAAATACATCTGTTACTTGTACAGCCTCTTTTTGCCCATGACCTTACCTTAGTGTGCACAGTGAACTTCACTCTGTCCTTTTCACTTAGGGCATCAGGGATATCAATTTGGAGAGAAGGATCAATATTCAGGTCTACAGATACAGACCTCAGCTGCAAGACAATTCACAGAATAATCCTTGACTGAGTATCAAGCAGGTTTAGTGAAGTTGATTGATCATCAGCCGTGAACAAGAACAACACTGCACTACATCCTTGCCTTCAGATATATGCATCTGACCAGAATTCCTTTTCCAATGCTTCAAAGAGCCTTAAACTGAGCTGACATCTTCCTCTGGGGGCTTATTTCTTCATTCATTCCAACAGCCTAGACCCAGAACATAATTTCAAGCATACTCAAGCTTTTAAAGAGCAGTGGAATAGCCTTCTCAGTAGATGATCCTCCAGCTTACACATGAAGACTGTCTTCTAAGAGGCCCTCCCTTGCTGCAGCCTAACAGATCATTGCTATTTTCTGCATAAGGGAAAAGCCACCAGAGATCAAGGTCACAACATAGGAAGTTTGCTGAAGAGCAACTGTCAGAGACGGGAGGAATGCTGAGGTTATCTTTTGGAGATAATACTGAAGGTCTTCTCAGAAAAGCAGGCTAGTGAACTGCACCAGGACTGCTATCTCACCACTCTGCAGCACAGACCACACCAGCCAGGAGCCTACTCCTACCACTGCTGTGCACACTAAGTTTCAGCACCCAAGCCCACAGGCAAATGGTGCCAGGATCTGAGCAATTCTATCGTATCACAGATGGCTAGATGCTGCCTGATGCCCCTGTAAAGCTGCCTAAGAACTGCTGTAATAATGTGACTTTGCTTCCAAAAGGCTCTTGAAGCTGCTCCCTCCTAGGCTGGCCATCTGCAACCCAGATCTGGTACGTGACAAGTCTCTCTCTGGCTGCCTGCAGAGGGCACAGCTGCCAGGACAGGAAGCATTTGCCCCTTCCACTGCTCTCCCCTATGATCAGACTGCCTGTGCATAAGTGAGGGACACCCCAGGCACTGCACCCTCCAGCCACACTAAAACATTTCTATGTGCTGCATCCTCACAGTTAGCTAGAATTAAAAGGTGATAAGTAACAGATAAAACTTTTTAAGCCTTACAACTATGGACCAACCTTGCATGCAGCACATCAAGCTTCCCAGAAGATGGGAAACAGAAGACTTCTAGCCCATGCTAGGCACTGCCTTGGCAGTCAGAGCACTTAGAGAGCACGCCCTGAAGCACAGTTCCTAGCAGTCCCAGGCACTGTTCACATCCCACAGGACATGGTTGGACTCCAAACTCTACAGGGACTCCAACAGTAATCACTTCCCTTCAGTCATCACTTAGAACAAACTATTATGTTCCCAAACAGGCAGGCAATTCTGGTCCTTGCTAGGAAGGAACAGAGGTGCACAGCTCAGATGTCACTGACATGGGTTTGGGCAGAAGCTGCCCCACTCAGGCACTGCAAAAAGGACAGGCAGAAGGCTACCAATCAGGCAATAGTTTCACTGTGAGTATGGCTCATTGTCTGTTGCCAAATGAAAGGCAAGTTAGTTGGTGTTTCCCATTTCCCATCCAGATAACGCCACCAGCCAAAGCAGCAAGATGCAGACCCCAATGTTTTACGTGCTGCTTACTTCTATTTGCTGTCCAACAGGATCAGCAGTGCTAACAATATGAACTGCTGAGTCTGGAAAACATGATAAACCAAAGGAAACTGTTTCCTCTCAGCTAAACTAAGGAATGCATTACACAAACCAGACAGTCCTGAATTTGTGAGCTTTGTTACTAAGTCTTGTGGAGAAAGTAACCTATGATTTAGATGCTGTCTAGGCCCCTTCATGCGTAGTAGTTGCCTACACAGAAGACAGATAAGCGTAAACACAAGGTGCAAGACCTTGGTCAGATTACTGCAGTTAACATGTCACAAGCATGTGTCTCCTGGCACCCTGCACAAACTGCAAATGGGACGTGTAGCTATATGAAACCAAGGATTAAGACCCCTGCTCTGCTCTAGTCCTGTGAAGGTCACTGTGGGCTCCTAACTCCAGGCCAGAGACCTTTTGGATTACAGAATCATGTCTCGGACTACAAAGGGAACATTCACACTGTGACTTCAGGAGGAGGGAATGGTTCCCAACAAAAAGTGCTGGAGTAGCACTTGTCCCCCAGATGGGGAGAAACAGGAAACCCCACTCCTATCAGCACACCTGTGTAAAGCACTGACTCGGTGAGAATCCACAGCAGATTTCTCACACCACCCCCTGACCCACATGAGCGCCTGCTCTGCAGCACCAGCAGCTCTGCACAAAGGACCTTTCATGCCGCCATCTCTCCTACACCATCCTACCAGCAGGAATAGGGACCAACCTCCTCATGGTCACATGAAGGCCGTGCAAGAGCAAAGGAATTAAACATCCATCTCCAGGCCCCAGGCTTGTCCTTTTACCTCAGCAGGCATCCAACTCAAGGCTTTCCCAGGTCACCACTCCATCTTAACTCTCTGGCAGCTCCTTCATATCCAGAGGCATTTCTCTGCTAGTATGTCACTGCTTCCTCCCTGGACTTCAAGCAGTGGAGCAAGAGAACTGAAGGTTCCCCATCCAGTTCCCAGAAACCAGTCTGTCACTCCATATCCTCAAGGGATATAGTCCAAGCTCAGCAACTAGGAAGGCATTATTCCTCACTTGTAGCAGATGCTCAAATAGGCACAGGCTGCAAACTGAAACACTCACCCGAAGCCAGCACAGTACTCTCAACTCTCATTTCTCTTTCCCAGAAGCAGCCTCTGGTTTGCAATGACTCCAGAAACTGTTGCAGCTTCTCTGACACCCCCCACTTCTAGACTCAGGACTCATCAGAGACTTCTTTCGGGATTCCTGGGGTTTCTTGAGGATTCAAGCAAAACTATTCCCTGTTCAGTACAGATACTGTCCATCTGTCCAACTGGTAAACCAAAACAAAGCAGACCCCTTCACAATAACATAAACATTATACTGGTCAACACTTCTTGGTTTCAGGATCAGAAGACTAAAAATAGATAATATGGTATTAATTAGGACACCATGATAAACATGTGATCCAGAAGCCCAGGAAAGAGTAGAGATCATTACTGTGCCCAATACAGGCACAGAACATTTTAGAACATGTGCTTTTTTCCCTGTGTTAGAGACGCTGGGGGAAAAAAATGTTGGATCACTTAAATACAAGGCAGTAATGATCATCAGCTCCCCAGACTTCTGCCTGACAGACATGACATTTCTGATCAGGCCTCACCCAAATGCAAACACATCTTGATGCTTACAGACACCCAGTGGGAGGAAATACCCTCAGCCACTGAAGTCTCTTAGTTCTGATGAGAGGCCTGAGCTGCTGCTTTTACAGTACCACCCTTTGCATCAGCTCTGGATGACTTGGTGTCACTTCTGCATTCTAACAAAAGAAACTGCCAGTGCAAGCGTGTACAACTTCTGAGACTAGTGAAACATGTATTTGTTCTCAATGACAGATTAATCCAGGGGTTTTCCACAGAGCCAGGCTCTTGAAAGGAGCAAGGAACCCTTCCACAATCGTTCACATGTCAAAGTTTTCTGCTTATTGTCAGCTACCTTTTAAAAACCTTCTCCCCTTATTGATCACCTCCCTGCTGTCATTCAAGCAACAGCCCATAAACAAGACTTGAGTAGTAATTACATCTGCCACAACCTAAAATCCATTACTTTTTACAGAGCAGGCTTTCTAACTAAAGCCGTTTAGATGCTCTCCAGAGAGTGCTAGAAGATCATTATGTCTTCTGGCAGTTTATACAGAGCCCTTAGCTCCAGAGGGCCTTGTTTTGACACACAGGAGTTAACAACCAGAGGATATGGCCAGCAGATATCAGCAGCATTAGCTGCTGGAACTACATTTTAGTCATATTCGGCACAAGCAGCTTAAGTTTCCCTTTAATCAAGATACTAAAAGGACATCTGAAAGTGCACTGCAGGCATGCAGCACTACAGAGCACATGCAAAGCTGGGATTTTGCAGCCTTTGTGGAAGGTTTGCTGTCACCACTCTAGCCCTGAGCTGAACAGTCCTGAAGTGGTCTGGTTATACACCACCAGGAAAATTGAACCAGTGCTTACTTATGCTATGGAAAATGTTTCCCCACATTTGTGACTTCAAACTGGAGAACTCCAGTGATATAAAGGTTGAATTATTTTGCTTAAAACACTGCTAAAGAGGGAATAATAGCTCAATGTAGTCACCCTGAAATGGCATTCCTCAGCAAGTGCAGTGCCTGCCAAGTAAGCAGAAGGCCCAGATCACCTGTTGTCTCTGGCTGTGCAATAAACTGGCCCTCTCCTGCCAGAGGGATCTCTGCATCACTCTCTGCAGAAACATGCAGGTCACATACCTCCTGACAGAGAAAAGGACTCTATAAACATTCAAGGATGCCACATTGCAAGCAAAAGCCTGGCTGGCTCACCCTGTTCTGCCAGCAGCACACAGGACACCTCAACCCAAGCCATGGCTTTCTCAGCTGGAGAGGTTAAGCACAGCTTTGGGGCATGCAGAGCAAGCCCTCGATGTGCCAGCATCCCTGAGAATGCTTTGCTGACCTCCTACAGTGAGGCCAGAGCTGGTGGCAGTGAGTCTCAGGAACAGGCAGCCTCACCATGCTGGCTTCACCTTCAGCTAGCCCAAACTGCTGGGCCAGCTTTGTGGAGGCTGTGTGTCCTTGAGAATGCATTATTCCCATCCAGAAGCTGTCACCTTGCTAGTAGCTCACCCCGCTGCTTGATTTCAGGCTCAGCAGCATGCAGAAGGAGCTTTTTTGCTAAGCACAGGCAAGATCCAGCATGGTCTCATTCCTTCCAGAACATGCAGCAGAAGTTGTCCAGCAGAGTCACCATTTGTGAGTGATAATAGCAAGTCACAGGCCATGATGCAACATTTTGTCTTCCACTGATTGCTTTCAGAAAAAGCAGCTACAATACATGCTCTCAGTATTTTGATGTAGAACATTTTAACTGCAGTCTGAAGCCGCAACATGCCAGGAAGCCACTGACATTAAGAAATACCAAGGTATATACTCAAGCTTAGCTTGGAAGTCCCACCACTCACTTCAAATTCTGAAGTGCCTTTTCCTCCCTCATGACAGTTTACGCTTTATTTCCTGTTGCACTTCCAATCACCCTTATCCTATCCTCCCTTCCTCTTCCTGATCCTCTCCTGCTTTGCCACCTCAGGGTCAATTTTTAGGTTATACTTAAGAGTGGCTCCTATTTAACACCTAATGAAGTTTTCTTTACAGGCATGAGTTTTATCTGCTGGTCACATGTTGTTGTTTCTTTGCCTAAACAGGAACAGACAAGATAGGAGCATTTCTATCCTCCCCCATGCTGCTGGAATCCCAAGACAGTCCCACAATCTAAAACAAGCTAATCTTTGTCCATTGAGCATCAGAGTTTAAAGCTACTCCAGCTCCCACCACAAGAACATCATCCCCTCCCCCCAATACTCCTGTCAGAGTTAGAAAGGCACATAAATATTCAAAAGTTACCAACTGCTGCAAGAGAGTTGATATTTCACCTTCCCTTCCAGTATTCTCCAAGGGCAAATACTTTATATTAAAGAGTTTCACATGCAGAAGAAAAGAGTTAAAGCACTGGCAGCTCAAAGCGAACTACTAGAAAATGCTTCTTCTACAAACTCTTGCCTGTCTTACTGAAAGATTGTTTCAAAACAAGATTAGTATGGAAAAGAAGCAGAGAAAAGAAAATTATCCACAAGTCAATAAAGGCCGATATATTTCTAGCCCTCAAGTTTTTCAATATACATGTTCCAAAAAGCTGGAGGAAACACAGACTGAAGAGACTTTCAGCACACCTAACAGCTTAAAGCAAAGTCATCTTCTTGCCAGTGAAGCTTAGTCACAATGCAAAACCACATGCAGATGTGACAATATGAAAGGCAAATAGTCAACTTGCTGACTCTTACAAGGCTGCCTTACCTTCTTTTCAAGGTGTGATGAGGGTAGTTATTAAAGCAGGGAGTTTAGGCAGGTTAACCCAAGCAGCTCGTCCAGTAGAAGAGAGAATTCCAATCACTGTCTACATTACATAAACATTAATTCACCAAGTTCCTCTTTTAGCATTTCACTTGCATTTCCTCTGCGAAGTTGAGTCTTAACATTAGGAAACACCCTGTGTTGTTTTAAAGGGAAGATCTGAAGCTCCCTGGCACTTACAGCCACTTCTCTGGAGAAAGGAGACCCAAGAGAGCTGCTGATGTGACAACCAAGGGAAAGGGGCACCTCAGGTGAAGTGACAGCTGACACTCTAATTAACGCAGAGCACACAGCCGAGAAAGCCGGTCACAGACACTACAGGGCAGCTGACCCACCGGGGAAGAGCAAGTTTAACCCCCTACAGCACAATCGCCTACGGCACTTCGCCCGCAGCGCCCGGGGACAGGTCCTGGCGAGCAGCTCCTGCTCCTGCATCACCTGCCAGGCCCAGCTCCCGCAGCTTCAGGGCCCCGGTTAGCACTCTGCTCCCGCCCCAGCACAGAGTGCAGCCCACACTGGCTCACGGCAGCTGCACAGCTCTTCCTTCCTCCTCCTTCCCGCTCCTTAATCCTCCCCAGCCCTTTATCTTTCCCTGGGCACCTCTCCCCTCAGGGGCTGCTTCCCGCGCTCACCCCGGGCACTCTGACCTCCTGCGCTCAGGGGACCTCGGTGCGCCAAAGGCACGAGAACTAAGGTGATTCATATTTTAAAAAATTACCCCTAAACGCAGCAAAACCAAAAAAACTGTCACTGTGCCAGTGCCGCCGGGAGCAGGGGGTTCCCTCTCACGCCGCGGGGCCAGCTCGGCTGCGCCCTCACCGCCCGCCCTAGCCAGACCAGGGCCGCCGCCCTCACCTTGTCCTGCGCGTCCCCACGGAGCCCAGCCATACCTCCGAACGCAGACAACCACCCTACACCTTTCTCTTTCTCCTCCCCTCCGCCACCTCCTCCTCATATAACCCGGGCGGAGCCACCGCCGCCACACCCCCTGAGGGACACTCGCCATCTTTGGTGAAGGCAGAGCGCTGTTTGCCTTCATCCAAGATGGCACCACAACGCTTTATTTTTTCGGCTTGCATTCAAAGATTTGGGTTGTTTTCCTTACAGCCTGTCAAAAAATACCAAAAGAGCGAGAGATGAAGCAGGTACGCCCCTCCCACAACCTTTCGGGGCGCTTCAGCAGGAAGCTGAAGGGAAAGCGCTGGGAGCTAGTAGTGTGGGAAAACTACAAGTCCCATGAGGCAGCGGGCGGCGCATACGCAATGAGTGCAGTAGAGGCTGCGGGCGGGGCGCTCCTGTGCGCTGGTGCCCGTGGCGGTGGCGGGAAACGCGGCTGAGGTAACGTGGTACCACGGCTAGTGAAGGCTGCGGGGCCGGGTGGGCCTTAGGGCGAGGGAAGCCCAAGGGAAGGGGAAAGAGGCTGGTGGTCCACTGGCCCACACTTCCCCTGGGTCCATCAGCTGGCGGGCCGCATGGCCGGGCTGCCGTGGCTGGGCATGCCCGCGTGCGGCGGGGCCTCTTGTCCCGTGGCTTGTCCCCCTCTGCACAAGGAAGGGCGGTCCGGCACGGGGGTTTTCAGACACCTGGTGCCCAGGCAGAAAGTTTATTTTATTTGCCTGAGGGCACTTGGTGGTCATTAGTGTTCGCCCACCTCTTTCACAGATCGCAAAAAGTGCTAATTTCGTGTTACAGCCCTATTCCCCGCTATCCTTCCATTCCCAGTGCTGATCTTGGAATCTTGCTGATCTGGGAACTGAAGTTTGTTGAATCTATCCTTTGGTTCAGGGTAGCTCTGTGGGCTTGTGCTTTAAAGGGGTTGCTAAATTGTCTCTCTTTGTGCTCTAAACATCCCAAACGAGGGAGGTGTATTTTTAACCTGGATAGGTTCAATAATGTATTTTGCAAACTGCACGGATCTCAGTTATACCTTTATCAGTGGATTTGTTCTCCTCAAATTAGGGCCAAGGGGCAACAGGGCTGTAGGTGTGTTTAGAGTGCTCTTGTTTGTTATCTCCGAAATAAGCCAGTGCCTTTTTTTTGCCTGGTTAGGTGGCTGTGGAGAAAAAGCCATAGCAGTTATTATCTGAAGCCACAGTTGGAGGTAGGTTTTTATAGATGTTAATATTTCCTTAAGTAATCCTTTCTAGTTCCTTCAGTTAAGCCACTCATTCCTATACTGGAAAAAAACTTCCTCAGTTGTGTTAGCTCAGCTGTTGGAGCTGCAAAGTCAACTTGCTTGGGAAAGTTAAGTCTTCTCGTTTGTTGTTTTTTTTTTATCTACAAGTTATTTTATTTTTTTTCAGTTCTCCAGTGTGGCTCATCGTGCAACACTTGATGCAATTCTGTCAGTCCTCAACCACAAATGCTTTCAGAGTGTCTCCCCAGAGGGAAATCTCAATTAAATTCTGTTCTTTGTGTACAAAAGTAGATTCCAACCACTCCATTTCTTTCTTGTAAGTTATCTGCACAATACCTCTGTGATTTATTGAAAAACACATGATTCTTTATTCAGCTGGGCACAAGGATTCCTTATTTCTTAGCAATCCTAGAACCTCTTTCCTTTTGTAAAACAGGACAGCAGCTGGCAAACTCTTCCTTTCCCGGTGATTCAGTTTATATGCTGCACAAATATTTCTGCAAGTACTGGAAATTCTAGAGGTATATTCCCCAGCCCAACATAGGCTGTTAAATCAAAATTCATACTATTCACTGAAGCATTGTGTTGCACTTAATTTAATTCTGGAGCTTGTCATATTCCATATTTCAGTAGCTCCTTGATTCAAAACACTGATTTGGCATGAATTTATTCCTTGGAAAGTATTGAGGGAGCAGCTTACTACAAGTAAATTTATGCTGAATCAGGCATCTTCTTGCTTCCTGCAGTGGCACAAAGCCAGAATAAACTTTTTCTGTTGTGCTGTGGCTTTATGTAACAAAGCTAGAGCCACTGGCCCAACATTTGCTCTGTTCTGATTAGTGCTTGTCCACAATGACCATTAATGAGCCTGTTAATAATCATCAAACAGCAGCTCGAGAATCCCCAAGCTTGGATACCGTTACAAGGGAACAAGAATATATTTTTCCTCTTTTAATTTGAATCCCAGCTCTGGCACCTCTATTTAGAGGTAAGTCCCAAGAGAGAAGGTATTAATTTTTCTCCACTGATGAAGGACAATATTTATGGATCCCTAGTCCAAGGTCTCAGCCTGCTACTGCGAGGTGCCTTGTTCTAATCAGCTGTCCCATTTTTGGAAACTGTTGTGTGTGACAGATGCTCACCCCTGGCCGCTGCAGCTGTAGGATCTGTCCATGCAAAGGAACTCCCTATGGTTTTTGTTTCCCATGGCTCCCAGGGCTCAGGCAGTGTGGGAAGTGCTGTCTGAGGAGCGTGGGGAAGGAAGAGAGCAGCATGGAAGGATTGTCAGGAACAGAATGCTGCTGTTGGCTAGCAGCGAGCAAGGTTTCTGTGTTCCCAGTGTATGGAAGGAGCTCTGGAATGGTGAACAGGTTGCTTTAGGCGGAAGGATCCTAGGGCCTCAGTTCTGAGTGGGAAATGCCATCATGGAAGTGTTACGTTTTATCCACTTGAAAAAAAACTTCCTTACTGCTGCTGTTTTCTCCTAGGGATACAAAATAAAAACATGGGTTTATACCCCATGAGGTACCTTGTCTCCACAATCCCCTTTAGTTGGTCATTTACTATAAACTTATAAGTTTTTATACCTCACAGCAATGGATTTGCTTCAATGTCCTCTAGCTTTTTTTTCCCCCCTACCCCTTTTGGGGGGTTGTTGGTTGCAGATCTGGCTTTTGTGCCTACTTCCATGGCAGTTCTGATACTGTTCCTATAGGGATGTCTGGCATGCAACTTTTGCTACTTGCAACAAATCTTCAAGTGTTTCAGATTTCAGATTTGTCAGACCAGCAGCTGTTCTTTTCAGGAGCTTTTCCTCTTTTCCTTGCTCATTGTTTTTTTTCTCTTATTTATATGAAGAATAAAGGTGGTACAAGGTGAATGAAGACACTTTGGCCATAGCAATTCTTTGTTTGGCAAAGGGCAAGAATAGAAGGGTGGCAGGGTTTTATGACTGTAAATCACCAAATTTCTTTTTCCACAGGAGGGAAAGGTATGGTAACCCACAGACTGTTGCTGACAGAAGGAAGAAAATTTTAACTGTTCACAAACACTTCTTGTGAGGATGCAATTCCTACAGAACCTGTCCAGGAAACTGGGGAGCCTGGAAGTGCTTTTTCAAATACCGTTTTGCCAAAAGCAATTCCCATGCACCTGTCTGTCTACCTCTGTATGTGTTCATAGCAAAAAGAAAAAAGGAAACAGTTATGAGCAAGTTGACCAAGAAAAATATAAGAACTTGGTCCACTCTGTTACGTCTTACAAAAGCAGCGCCCAAACACCAGAGACAATACTTGAGGAAGACAGTTTGTTATATGGGCCACCAGCCAGACCTCCAGTTAAAGCCAGGACAAAAACTCTGAAGAACTCTCCTTTAATAAACCCCAGCAAGAGAATTCTTCCTGTCAGCAGTGATTCAAATGCCCCCATGAAAATTGGGTTACAAAGAACTAAGATGCCCAGTGTTACCCGCATCCTTCAACAAACCCTCTCTCCGCAGCAAGTCTTTTATCTGGAAAGATGGAAGCAGAAAATGATAGAGGAGCTTGGAAAAGAGGGATTTGAGCAGTATACCAAAAGTAAGTCTATCCACAGTGTGATTTCAGAGTAGAAGCAGTAGTCTGGATTGTTGGCAGGTATGTTAGACCAAGTGGTTTGGAAATCCATGAAGTTGTTTTCATTTCATGAGAGTACAGTAATTTCACACTCATAAGCCACACCGGGTGATAAGCCGCACTTTTTTTTTTAGTGAGGATCCATGTGCAACCAAGTAACGAGTCAGTAACAGAATCGCGTGAGCATGGGGTTTGCTATCAGGTGCACAACTTGCCAGCAGTTTTCACAGACTGGCAAAGCCTTTAAATGCAGCCCCAGGCGCCCTCTCCGTGCCACAGGCCCCGGCACTCCCACCCCTGGCACTGGCTGCCACAGCTCCCCACCTGCTCAGCAGTTCCCCTTGCCACACGGAACCGGTGGCTCACCGCCCACCTGGCAGCGGCTCCGCGGCAGCTCCCTGCCCAGCCGGCTCGCACTTCCGGGTTGGCATTTCACCAGAATTTGTCCATAAATAAGCCGCACCTGGTGATTAGCCACACTTCCGGGATCGGCTCGATTCTTCAGTGAAATAGGTGCAGCTATCAGTGTGAAATTAGTGTATGTTGTGAGTGTACCTGTTACCAACAAGTGTAAGCTCTGGTCTTTGTTATGGAGCCACTAAAATGGATTTGGATATTTGTGGAAAATTGGATCAGACTGTAGGCATACTTTGCTCAATCCTGTCTGACTTTGCTTTAGTTCTCGATTTGCCAGTATCTATTTAGAAATTGGTGTTTTCCAGATGATGTTACTGAGCCTCTTTGCAGTTACAAAGCTACTTTGTAACAAGGTGGAAATAAGCATCCTGAGTATTTAAAAAACAATGTGTTCTGCTGTTTATGGTGAGGTTTTCAGTAACTTTGGTTTATCCGGTGTATGTATGAGTAGTCAGTGAGACTAAAAAGGTAAAGTAAGCCTTAATATAAGGGATACCAGTTTCACTACCGAGAATTTATTTTTTGTTTCTTTCCCTTCTCCCCACATTCTTAAGTTTTCAGTACAAAAACCAGGACTGGTTTAAGAGCTACGTTGTGGTATATGTAGGATACAAATCTAAAGTAGTGTCTAAAATGTGAGGGAGTTTTCCCATTTTTCTTAGATCTTTTTCTCCAAGGAGAGCTCTTCCATTCAGCTTTGGAATCAATATTCCTGTCTGAAGAGGTGCCAGCTAGGATCCAGGGTGAAGATGGTATTGTGGCTGGCTACCTATCCAGTGTGGAACATGTTTTGGAAGACATCAGCGATGTGAAGGCTCTGGAAAGTGGAGTTCACCACGAGACCCTGCAGTACCTGGGCCTGGTTGACTGCGTGGCCAAGTATCGGTGAGGTGCCCTTCCCCTAAAACTCCTGTCACGTGGTACCTTGGAGACCAGGGTGTAATTGAGTGGTTGGGAGAAGCTGGACAGATCTCCCCGAGATTGGAGGAACTCTCCTGGATGATCCTCCCTGCAAAAGTGCTGTTTTTCCTTGTGGAGAGTTCCTTACTGGAGAAGGGACAAGTTTAAGCAATCATCAGCATTTTCAACGAACTGCAGCAGGTTTTAGTAAGTCAGTTTTAGTTTGATTTTTAGGATCTAAACTGCCAGTGTGAAAGAGACTTGTTTGGACATAATGATGAGCAACTGACATCAGGGGGAAACAGGCTGAGAGTGAAAAGTCTTTATATGCTGCCTCATCCCTTATTTCTTACTTGTGACTAAACTTAAGTTTAAACCATTGTCCTATCTTGTTCTCCTGTGCAGGGGCCAATTGTGTGTGATTGACTGGAAAACTTCAGAGAAGCCAAAGCCATTTCTGCAGAATACTTTTGACAATCCATTACAGGTTGCAGCCTATATTGGAGCCATAAATCATGATGCCAATTATGACTTCCAGGTCAGTAGGCCTGCTGCATGCCCAGACAAGCAGCAATGTCTGTGTTACATTCATTTCTTCCTATCTTTAGAACGTGCTGCCCACCGTGGAAGTGTTGGCAGGATTTGTAACAAGGGAGCCCAGTCTGAGATCAGTTTAAGATGTCATACTGTGAAATAATTCCACTAATCCTGCTGCCCTTGGCTGCCAGTAATGAATTTTCAGTGGTTTAAAGGAAGTGCTCAGTGGCACCAAGGGATGCTCAGATGTGCTCCCAGGGACTTGGTAACTGGGCAATGCCCTGTGCTCTGTCCTGTATGGTTTTCACTTGTGTCAAGAGTAGAAAGGGGCAGGAGAGGAAACAAAGCAAAACAACCTGCAAACAAGAAAATGGTGTGGAAAGGCTGTGCCTGCATCCTCTCTTGCTGTGTCCCACTGCTGTGTTCTCTCAGGGAAAAGCAGTGTGTAGTGAATCACTTCATCAAAAGACTGTGGAATAATGTTTTTAAAGACTCCAAAAGCAATTCTAGTCTGCCTGCTTGGCCTGGGGGATTTTTACCCCTATACAGATATTGAAGGGGGAAAATAGGAAGCAGAAAAGAGGAGGTTAATTTTTCTGCTATGCAAAGGATTTTCTAGAATACTGTAGAGGTCAGTGAACACAAGCACTCAACAGACATGATCCTCCAGAGTGAAATATGGGCTGGAATTCTGCTGGTAGCTTCCTGCCCCCCACTGCCAGTGACTTTAGGGATTTGGGATTTGTCAGGTATGAAAGATGTCAAAACATATCTAAGTAATCATTTCTATCCAGACTGAGGCTGGAGGGTGGCATCGGTCTGGTTGTATGGCCCCAGGCAAAAACTCCTCAGTCTCTGGCAATTTTCCTGGCATCTGCAGGGCTTAAATATCACTCATCCTCAGAGTTCATATCCCCTGGTTTTCACTGGAGTTACTCAGAGCTTTGGACTCTGGGTTTTCAGAGCATTTGAATGTTAAGTCTTCAAGTGTTTTATGGTAAGCTATTGCCCCTTTTTATTCCTCATTTCTTATGTGAGATGTGCACATTAGGAAGATGTTTTGCAGTGAGGTTTAGCTCTTAGGGTTGCACACAAATGTTGGATTTGTGACAGCCCCCTGTTTGTGCTGCAGGTTCACTGTGGGCTCATTGTGGTTGCCTACAAGAATGGCTCTCCGGCACATCCGCATTTCATGGATCCTGACCTGTGCTCTCAGTACTGGAATAAGTGGCTCTTGCGCCTGGAGGAGTACATGGACAAAAACTGACACAGACTAACCACAAACAAGTGGTCTGAGCACAGACACAAAGGAAGAACCCTTTGTTTAAATGTACTGCTTTCATTTTCCTTTTTGAGTAACTTTGGCTAATTTCTTACTAGCAGGGCTCCTCTCTCTCCCCTCCCAAAAATGCAAGTAACTTTCAAATGGGGAACATCTATTTGCTTATACTGTAGGTGGGCTCAGTGGTCCAGGCAGAAAAAAGCCAACTTATTTAGACTGTCTTTTGTATCCCACACAGTTTATACAGCCTGAGATTGAAAGTTTCTACTATCAATCAAACTGTTTGATCAAATCATCTTTCTTTTGTGATTTTTGAGGGGAAAAAAGTGTTACAGAACTGAGTCTTTGAAAATGAAGTTGCTGAACTAAATCAAAACAACATCTGCAATGTATGAGCTGAGAGAAATGCAAATGATAAAGAAATTGATATACTAGATTGGGTTTCAGTCAGTTCTTGCTCATGCCATCATTAGGCTTATTATTTGTGGTTTTCCTTACAGCTACAACTGGACAACCTGTGCTGACAGTTATAATGAAAGTCCTCATTAGTTCTTATTTAGAATAGTGTTGGGGGTTGGTGGGGGTGGATCTACTCTTTCCCGTGGTAAAAAAGTTGGGAATTTTTCCCATTATCGTGTTAAAGAGCTAGCAGGGCGGTGCTGGAGTCATTAATTGCTCAAGACAAAGGAATGGGATGGGCTGGCTTGATTGCTGGTAGGGGGAGTGGGAGTGGAGGAGTCAGAGTGGTTGGGAGTTTGAGTTGCTTGGTCCTGCCTGGAGGACAGTCGCCGGCTGGAACACAGAGGGGAGAGGTTCCTTTTTTTCTTCTCTGTGGTTCGGATCTGCCTGCACACC
>VRYO01002297.1:357292-395864 GCA_009812075.1 Sialia sialis
GGAAAGAAAAAGGAAAAAAGAAAAAAAAAAGCCAAAACAAAACCGAAAAACCCCACAAACCAAACCAAAAACCCAAACTCCGGCGGAGCCCCCGCCGGGCCGGACCCGCTGCCCCTCTCTACGCCGACGCACCGGGATGCCCTGCCGGGAATGAGGGCCCGGGATGCTCCCCGTTTACGCGTGCGGATCCCGCCGCCCACGGGGGGCTGAGGGAAGACCCCTCCGGGACCGCCCGTCGAGGGGAAGGCTTGCCGAGGCACCGAGAAAGAGGCCGAGCTGTCCTCGGGGCAACAAAAGCAAGAGAAAGTTGTTACTATTTTTCTTAATGATTAGCCTTTCTTCTGCTCAGAAAAAAAAAAAAATATATATTCTTTTTCAGTCAATGATTTAAAATTAAAGCTTGTCACAGCCTTTCCTCTATCGCCCCACAATTTTTTTTTTATTTTTTTTTTTTAATTTACCTCTTGTCGTTTTCCCCCTCTTCCCAAAGTGGAAATGAAACAAAGGCAAGAGGTTAGGGTATTGGGGAAGGAAACTAAAGAAACAGAAGAAAACCCACAAGAAGTCTGCGAGCAGAGCCGAGTCTGTGACTAGCGTGGCCTTGGGTGTTTAACAACATTCAGGGATTCCTTCTCCCGCCTCCTGTTCAGTCTGCTTTTTTTATTAAAAGCAGTGGAAACACATCTGGTGCCTCCCTCCTCAAGCTCATCCCTGCGGCAGAGATGGGACCGGGCTGGAGCAGTTGCAGGACGAGCACCAGGAGCTGTTTCCCCACATGAAGGAAGAAGCCTTTCAAACGAAGTCACTCCTTTCTGAGAGTGCTGCTTTCCTCCCACAGGGCAGAGCACAGACCAGGGGAAATTGATGGGAGTTTCACTGTCGGTTTCACTGAGACCAAGATTTAACTTCAGGGACTGGACCTGGAGCCTCTGAAAGGAACACACCTTCAAATACCACGGCCACATGAGAGAGCTCTACTGGATGCATGTCCCCGTTAGTCCTCTGGGCGTGAGCTCTTGTGGGGGTCTGAGACTGGGGGTGTGGGACAGCCTGAAGCCCCAGGGGTAAAGCTCCAGCCCCACATCAGGTTAATACTGTCAGAGAGCTCCTCCAGCAATCTGTATGTCCACGAGGATACCCCAGAAACTACTTGCTCCCCCTACTCCTGTGTGGAGTTTACAGTTTCAGCAGGTACCAGGTGCAAAGCCACCTCAGCATGGCTTCAGGCAATATCTCAGCAAGACCGCATATAAAACCTACCCTTTCTCTCTTTCTCTTTCAGGCTATGTATTTTCTCTGTTATGTCGGAGATTTTGCTCTAGGACAAAATACAGCTATGTGGATTTTCTTTTTTCACGTGCTTTCAACTTGAGATTTCTTTTGTTTTAATGACTCCTTGTCTTTTCAGCTGAAAGAGGTAATAAATGGCATTATTCTGAGAACTCCCAAGCCAAGAGCTTGCTGAGATGACTTCGCTGTTATCTGGGATTTCTCAAATCCTGATTTGAGGTTCTCATTTAATGAGGTCCTAGAGCACACACTTCACTTCCACTGGGTGCTCCAAGTCAGACATGCAGTTACAAGCATGAATAATAACAGCAACAACAACAATAATAACAATAGCAGCAGCAGCAGCAGCACTGGAAGCCTAACATGAGTGGTCAGGGCTGAGATGTGCCCAGCACCCCTGGAGACACATAGTGAAAAGTCCTGCAGCCTCTGGCAAGGCAAGAGGAGTTGGGTGGAGAGGCACCAGCTCCATGAAGGAGAGAATTCTAGTGGTAGTGGGCTGCATACTTGCTGAGCTACCAGGTGGAAATGCAGACTGTTTACTGTTGCTGTTTCTTGGCCAGAGCCCATAGGAAAACCATACTGCCTTTCCTACAAATTCCACTCCTCAGTGTTTTGTAACCTGGAGGAGCCTGAGGAGTGTGCTCATAGCATGAAGCAGGATCTCCATGAAGTGGGATTCTTGTCTTCAGCAGGACAGCCCATGGACGTACCACTGGATGGTCATGTCCTTCTCCATACTCCCACTGGCGCAATGTTGCATGTACAGCTTCAGCTCTGTAATTAAACATGATAAATAATAATGCTAATGAGGTAATGGCACAAAAATTCTGTAGGATCTTGTTTAATTTTTTGGCATTACTTGGGTGTGGGAGAAAATCTAGCATGTTAAATTGATATTTCAGGTGTAAATCAAATGAAATGTACGAAATGCCCTGTAGGATCAAAGCAAAGTGGGACTCATCCTTATAGATTTGACTACTAAAATGTGTTTAATTTCATTCAGATTATTTGGGAGTGAGGAGGGAGAGATGGGAACAAAGAAAGAACGAGTGGTGTGTCGCTGTCTCAATCACATCCCACCCCTTCCCAAACTGACCCTGTGTGGGGACTCATTCCCCTCATTCTGGAGGATCCCATGTCACTGTCAGCGTCACCCAGTTGATGTGGCACTCAGGATGGAGCAGGGACAGCGTGCTTGGGGGCAAAGACCTGGGTGTATGGAACAAGGGAAGGAGCTAGGCTTGAGAAGAGCAGAGGGAGAGATGCTCAGGAAAGGAGGTGTAAGGAAGGCACTGCTCAGAGGACGACTCAGTTTGATCTGTGAACAGGAATATTTCAGCTGTGATCCCAGGCAGCTCTGTCTGTTCTTGCCTGGGCTACTTTTCACCACAGTCAGCACGATGAGGCTGCAAAGGGATGTGGCCTGGGCAGGGACGAGGGTTTGATTGCACAGCCTGTCAGAGCTGAGCGTTGTTGAAAGGCACAGTCCCTCAGAAGTGCTTTTCCCACTCAAGCCTCAGCGGCATCTTGTCCCCAGCCATCACTCCTCTGGCATGGGAATGGAGAGTCCAGCAGGTCCACCTGCTAGAAGTGCTCTGCCCACAAGGCTGAGAGCAGTCACCCATTTCCAATCACCCATGGTCCCTTTTCTGGCCATTTCTCATGATTTTGAGCCCAACCAGGCCAGACAGAGATGAGAACCTGGCTGGTACAGCAGCTTGCTAATGCAACAGTGCAACCTTTTGTTTCTATTTCCCAGCATAACTCGGGTAAGGAGATTTATACAAGTTTATTGACTATGCAGGAGAGACCACAGCTTCACACCCTTGGGAAGATGAACCTTCATCTTCAGGGTCTATAAGTGTTCTTGACGCACCAGGGCTGGGACACCTGGGTTGCTGCAAGTCACCAAAAACCCAGCTGACACCCCCTTGGCTGGTGAGCCCCCACACTACTCTCCATTTCTGGGTGTCAAAACACTGCCCAGACCTCTGCAGGACACATCCCTTCCCTGAAACGCTCCATGTGTCCACATCCAAGGTGGGATGGTGAGCACAAAGCCCAGTGCAGCACCCAGGAGTGGGCACCGCCAGGCCACCAGGAGCCCTGGGATCACAGCCCAGCCATGTCACAGAGAGAGGTTCACGGAAGAAATCGTCTCCTTGGACACATGCTGTTTTTAGCCCCGGCTTTCCTTCTACCTGGTTGTCTCTGTGCTGCAGCTCAGCATCTGCCTGTGAAGAGCCGAGGCGCTCCCGGGGATGCTCCGGTCCTGCCCGCTCTCCACCGCGGTGACTCAGCCGGGTTTCGGCAGCCGCCTGCACGCACACACCGTGCCTTGCCCGGGGGGCTGCTCTTGTCTCGAGGGCAGGTTTCCAGCCAAAGCAAGGCGTCAGGGGGATGTGAGCACTGCCGGGGGAGCACTGGCTGGCAGAGCAAAGCTCTTGCCCTGTGCCAGCTCTGGGGCCAAGCCTGGCCACTGGAAAGCTCTGCTTCCAAGCCAGGTTTTGGTAACCCTCCTGCTCAGATGAGGAAACACTTCACCGCAGTGGCTCCACGCCAGCATTATCTTGGAAGGAGGGAGCAGTGGCTCTGCAGGCTGCCCCAGTTTGGAGGGCAATCTGCTTTCCTTGACTGAGCAGGGAGGGATGGAGAAAGTGCCAGCTGGGGGGAGATGGCTCCTCAGGCTATGGCAGAACCTGCCGTGCCTGTGCTTCCCTGCCGCGTTTCAAAGCACCCCACCAGGCTGACTCACTGGGCTCCTGTCTCCCTGCCTCCCACGTCCCCTGCCACTCCCGGCGTCTCCCTGTCTTTCTCGACCTATAGCTCCACTTCCTTCCCATTCACCCCAGACGGCTCAGCACTGTCTCTCCGGCTGCCCATTCACCATGACTCTGCTTCCTCGGGGCACCCAGCATCACCATAGGTTCCCACTAAGCCTACAGGTCCCACTCCCTGTGGAAATGGCCTCCCTGTGAGGTCTACGGCAGGAATTAAACCCCAGCAGCCTCCCCTAAGCATCCTCCCCAGTGGTACCCATGGCTTGGGGGAAGAAGCTGCTGGAGGATCTTGTGTGCCTCACATACATCCCCTACACATGGTCCAGCACCAGTCTGGGAGGGCAGTGACTCTCCTTGGAGAGCCCTGAGCTCTCAGACTGATATGGAGGTAACGAGTATCTCTTTGGAGATCCAGAGACGAGAAAGTCCCTTGTCAGTTTTGCCTGCACTGTCTAGCTTGTGGTTTTGTTTTGATTTTTTGTTGTTGTTTTGTTTTCTTTACTTTTTTTTTTTTTTTTTTTTCCATTTTATTTTTAATTGTAGTTGCTTGGCTTCCTGCAATCCTACTGGTCAGTGTTTCCTCCCTGGGAATTTCAATGTGTTCCTACCAGCCTGATCCAGCAGCAAAGGTTTCAAAGGCAGTGAAATCCCAGGAGTATCCTGCAAATAAGTAGCTGAATAGTGAACGAAAAGCTACTCCCTAGGAACATTTCTACTGTGCTTCAAAACATATCACCTTTAACAGACACCAGCAAATCCACATGGGCTCTAATGTCCAAAAACTTCCACACAAGTCTGAGCCCCTCCAGCCTCTTCCAGTAACCAGTTGTTACTGGTGGTGGCCCTCAATGACATGTGTTTCTCTGGTGTTTTCACAAGAGACATCTCTATGCACCAAACCCAACAGCTGTGTGAACAGTGAAGAGATGGGGCAGCAGTCCCTCACCTTTCTTGCTCAGTTGTTCAGATTTTGGATTCTCTCTGGCAGGTCACAGGAAGCTTCAGCCAGGCGGGCTTGGCCACATGAGCAGCTTCCCAATTCAGTCTCTGGAGGGGGCTGCTGGAATGCAATGAAAAGGATACCACAGGTGGTCTGCTGACACCCCACTCCCTGGCTTTATCCTTGTGAGAAGCATTTTCCCTCCTTGCAGTATGCTCAACTCATCATCACCACATCTCCCTGTTCCCATTTTGCTGCCCAACGGGAGTCTGCTTCCCATGCAGATGGGAGATCTTGCCCTGGAAAAACCACATTTTCCCTGACACATGGGATGCACTCTTGTTGGGATGCACTGCATATCAGGATGTGGTCATGGAGGCTGAGAGCTCAAGAAAGGAATGTGAAGTCCATTAGCTGACTGAGATGACAAGTATTTGTCGAGGTTTGGGGAGACAGGGGGAAACTTTTCTGTGAAAAACTGGTGGAAAAAGCTGGATGAGCCACAACTGGGGGCTAACTTAGTCTCTTTCCACACTCCTAGAAGTAATGAGTGTGCCTTTGAAACCCATGCTTCTTGCAGCTGGCACAGCATGATAAGCTGTTCTTCCCCTCTCCCATAAGCCCTGCCATCTCTGCTATCTCCCTCCAAGCTCAAACCTTGGTGGTAGAAAATCCCCTGTCCCGTCCCCAAGGACAAATGGCACCTCTGGGGACCCCTCAAGGCTTCCTCATTCCCGCCGGATGACGGCTGCCATAAATCCCATTGTATGCATATGGAATTCAAGCATTTCTTTACCATTTCAAAAATCTCCAGGAGCAGCTAGGTGCTGTCCCTGCCATCTGTCTCCTTTTGCAGGATTATTAGAGTGAGGAAGAAGAGATAAGGGCACAGAAGGTCAGTTGAAGAAAGGAATAACTGTCCCCAGCTGGATGCTCTGGGACAATCCCATCGCTGCCACCCCTGGCCAAGCACTCTGGCAGTGCAGTTCCCTGAGGTTTTGGCAGCAGGAGAAAGAGAAGGTGGTTCTGCTACACTCCTCTCAGCTCCTCCCTAACAAGGAAGACCATCAGGACAGCCTTGGCCACTGACAGTGGTGATGCCAGCCTGGGCACAAAATGGCTCCAGGCAGGGCCAGGGGACAGGACAGGATGTCCCAACCCCTGTTCACTCACTGCCATGTTCGAGATGTACCTTTCCTGCTCCTCGTCCTGCTGCCTGGTCCTGCTGCAGGGAGAAAGCTGCTTCCCAATAGGGATCCAGCACTGCTGCTGGAGACTCCCCTGCCTGTCCCGCCTGTGCTACAGCAGAGCATGTGCTCCAACATGCCCAGGGATGAGTGAAACACAAGGATACACACCCACTGCCTGTGGAATTGCCTAGGGAGCTCAGTGGCACCACTTCCAGCTGGGGCCTTTTCCTTACAGCTCTGGTTTGACCACTGAGGGAGTTCAGGTGCTGGCTGCAGAACCCATGGGTGCCTCTGGCCCCTCCACACCCAGATGAGCCCTCCTCTCCCTGCTGCCTTCATAGCTGCAGCCCAAGAATCCCTCCTCATCATGGGAGGGTGTGAGCTGGGGGGTGCAGCTCACCCTGTTTTGGAGGCCAGGGCCCCCCATACCTTCCTGTCTTGCAGCAGCACTGAAAGCTTCAGGGTGACTGCAGAATTACCCTGCCAGCACTTTGGGGTGCCATGCACAAAGGTTTTGATCTCCCAGTGCCTTTTACAACCATTTCCAGGAAAGAAAAAACCCAACCCTAAGTCAGTAAGCACCCCTGCCCTCAGTTCTCAGCAGCGCTGCCACAGCTCCTGCCTCCCGCCAGCAGCGGGCAAGGGTCTGTACAATTGCCACCAATATAATTATTACGTGCTGGGATTACATCCTCTCCCTGCTGCAGAGCAGGTAGACTTTGGCCTCTGCCTGCATTTCATCCTCCGCTCAGGAGTAGCGCTTGCAGGAGGGAGATAAGCTGCACTCCCTGGGTTGGGTACCCTCTGCAGCACCCCAAAACGAGGGGCAGGGATCAAGCATGCCGTGGGGAAAACAGGGAGAGAGATGGTGGGGAGGCAGCTCCAGACCCTCCTCCTCACTCCCTCATGCTGGTGATACCAGGGAAGGAGCTTTGGGTGTCTGGGGTCACAGGGGCCCCTTTTTCCTCCTCTGGCCAGGGCAGTTTGAGGTGTTGGCGCCTGGTGGCAGCCCCACAACTTGGCTGATTTAGCTGGAAGTGACCCACAAGCATCCTTGGGGCTGGCTGGCTAACGTGTAATCACACAAGCCTGGCTATAAAACTCGCAAGGCTATAAAACTAGCAAGGCTCCAGTAGCAGCTGTCCAGAGCTCCTGCCCACACTGCTGGAAGGAGGAAGTATATGGGGAATTTCAAATCCAAAGTAACTGTTTCGCAGGCTGCCCTCCAAATGGAAGTAAAGTTTCCATGCTCCTTGCTCGTAAGGAATTCTGCCATCTTCCCCCCTAGCTTATTTTTACTCCATCAGTCAAATCTCAGGACAATCAGATCTGCTTCCCTGCAGCTCCCTTGGAAAGATTATCAGAGGGCCCTGGGACTTGTCTGAATGAGAGGAGTACAAAATTCATCCAAATTCCTGGTGAGAATGGAGCTTCTTTCTGTACAAATGCTGAGGGGATGAGTTACAAGGGCTTTTATTTCATTCATGCCCATCAAAAATTAAAACTCACCCAAGCCCAGCACACCTCCACCTGCCTGGAAAGGAGGCTGACCTGGTCAAAATAAAGCATTTTTCATACATATATTTCATGAATTAAAACTATTTTTGGAGTTTCTGGGCACAGAGAAGCCCTCAGTCACCCCTCTGAATTACAGAGGAGGGACACAAAATGTTACACATCACAATTTTTTCCCTCTGCATAATGCACTTTTGAATACCAATAACAAGACCCTGCCAGGAAACCCTACAGAAACATTTCCTACAGGGCCAGGGTGGTTGCACCTGGACCATCAACGCCTACACTGCCACAGCTAGGTCTGTCCCTGTTGTGGAGGGACAGGAACGATTCCATTTCTCAAAGGGAAAAGGTATCACCGTGAGATAAAAGTGCCTACAGCACAACAATTAGTTATTTTCACTGCTATAATTAGCACTGCCATAAGGAGAAAATCAATGCTAACAGCAGCAGGAACAGCCTGCCCCTCTCCTCAGCTCTGCCTCTACCCTGAGACCTTGGCAAAGCCATGTGGGTGCCCACACCCACACTCTCAGCCACACTCAGCTTCATAGGGCAAATGGAAGCTTGGGTTAGGCTGAATTCAGGTTTGGGGTTTTTTGTCTTCTTTGCCACTGAGGCAGCCAAGCTCCTGTGTCCCAGTCGAGAGCTCTGGGTGTGTGCAAAGTCCTTCCCATGTGAGCACTCACTCACACACTCTGAGGGAGGGAGGGAGACTGCCTCTATAAAGAGGGAAGGACAGCAAGCAGCTCACCAGAACCCTGAGGGGAAACCGAGAAAGCTTTGTGAAAACATACCTTTAGGATGATTTTTAAAATTATTACTATTTTCTCTTAGTTTGCAGTTTGATAAGAGAGGTTGGTTCCTCACATTACACAGGACAAACAGAGCAGGAGGGAGCTGTGGCTCAGGACATGAACCTGGAAATGGGCTATATTTGAACTTTTCTCCCTTTCCTTCCATATCTTGCAGGGGTTTCCTTAGGTTTCAGTCCTTTTTCTTTTACTACGGCAAGCCACAACTGAGAAGCTTGTTTTCTGGATTCTCTGGTGGCTAATACAGGGTTGAGCAGACACTGCCACCCCTTCTCTTCACAGAAGATGCTACCCAGAGTAACCACCCATGACACAATGCCTAGCCAGAACTCCTCCTCATCCATCAGAATGGTTGGAACAGGAAATAAACACGGAAGTCTTACTGAGACAGGGCCTGCAATGCATCCTTATCAAAGAGGGTGCCAAATCCCTGTGAAAGACAGTGGAGGGTGGATGAGGCACAGGGGTTGCACAAGCTGAGTTTTCTTTGAAATCCAGGATAAAAATGCCCCCTAAGGATGGACTGCAGATGTTATCCAAGATCATTATCCAGATCTGAGCTGTTTGCCCAGGTGGGAAATGGCCTTGAGTTTTCCAGTCTTCCACAGAAGTGACCCAATCCTTACCCGCCTGCTCATGGCCGCTTGGCCCCACCTCCGTGAGCGGCTACATCGCTATTCCCAGGCCAACAAAGGAGGAACCAGGCATAGGAAAGAGGGCACCAAAGCTACGAGCATAGCACAGGTTACACCATCAGAGAAACTCTCCTGATCCACCTCTCCCTCAGCTTAAGTCCATCCCCTGCCTCTCCGTTTGGGAGTCTGATGGACACAACCACCAGACTTGTGTTTGTTGGGGTGAAATCTTCTCTCGTGTCCTTGTGCCCACCACCAGCTGGAAAGGTTTTCCTCAACAGCATCCCCACTGGGCACTGCCCTCCTACCTCCATCACACCACTTCCCTGCCCCTGCAACCAGGCTCCGAGAAAGGAAAATGGGCTTTTCCACATTGTGGAATGAGGGATAGAGCTTGGGTAGAGGCACTTGAGGGGAGCTGCACCCTACCCCAGTGCCAAGGGCGCTGTGTTGGCTCCCATCCACCAGGCTCCTGGCTCGACCCTGTTCTTGGCACTCCAGTGGCCTTGGACACGTTACAAGCACTTATGCACAAACCCTAATAACAGTAAACACAGCAACGTGAGCACAGTCATTATACTCAATTGAAATATTATCATTCCCACTAATTTCACCTTTCATTTTAATCATATTAATTCAGCAAAGAGATGAAGAAGATTATAATGAGGAGGAATCAGCCTGATGTGTTTGGTTTCCCTCTTGCACTGCAGACAGGGCTGCAGATGGAATAATTCTCTCTTCGGAGTGTGAAAAATTAGCACACACTGAACAATGAGACGAAACCAAACAACTGAAGAGTAGCTTTCTCCATCTGCTTCTCTCATGCAATTCGGGATTTCTAGGCGCAGAACTGGTGGTCTTCATTGCACAAAACCAGAAATGTTTCTTGCAGGCAGAAGAAATCTGCTTTTGTTTGCGTTCTCCGGCAGGAAGCTCCAGCGAACTGTCTCGGGAGACAGCAGCACATCTGGGTACCCAATCCCCAGCGGCGCTGGTGCAACAAAGGCTCGTTTCTTGCGCCCCATGTCAGTTTCTGGCCAGGAGGGTGCGAACACCCAGCCCCGAAGCGCTGCCCCAGAGAGCTGCTTGCCCGGTTCCGCCTCCCGGCGCTGCGCCCCGCCCCGCATCGGCGCTCGGCTGCTCCGGCCTGGCTCGCTGCGCTCGGCGCTCGGCCGGAGCGCGCCGCCTCACGCTCTTCTGCACCCCCGCCCGCCTGGCTCTTCCCCTGCCGCGGCCCCGCGCCGCCCCCCCCGCCATGTCGCGGGGCTCCCGCCTGGCGCTGGCCGTCTCCGCGTTGCTCTCCGCCGCCGTCGTGGCGGCCGTGCACATCCAGCAGCGCCGGGAGCTCGAGGTAAGTGCACGCCGCGGGTCGCGGGGGAGAGGCGGTAACTGGGGCCCTGCCCGACCTTCACTGCGGTCCCACCCACCGACCGGACAGGCCACGCCCCCTCACCTGGCGTCCGGGCAGCCCCCGCCCGCACATGCGGGCCGGCGCTGAGCCACGCCCACCGGCGCTGCGGACTAGCACGTGCACCGACGTGTCCGTCCATCCATCCCTTCATCCCTCCATCCATTCATCCATTCCCGTGTCTTCTTCACCCTGCCCGGGCCTAAGTTGGTGCCACAGCCCTGGGGACTGCGGGGACTGCGTGTGCTCAGGCCGGCTTCCAGAGGCCAGAGCTGCCCCTGTCCAGTGTTGCCTTGGCTGCACTGCCCCCGATGGTGCTCTCCCCACAAGCTACCACTTCCCTGCATTTTCCTGCCTTGGCGCCTGTGCTTTCCATGCTCTTTTAGCTGCACCAGCTCCCTAATGCTGCCCTGTGTGTTTCCCTTCGGGGGCAGATAGCACTGAGGAGCTCCAGGTGAGTATTCACACAGGTGCTTCCCTCCCTCTCCAGCAGCCAGCATGTAGGGAGGATGTGATCCTGCAGCCTCTAGGCCGAGGCCACCCCCGGCAGTGTTCCTAGTGCTCCCCCCGTCTGGCTGTGTTGTCCCACTGGGGTGCCCTATTTTTGCTCAGCCCCAGCAATGCACCCTGCTGAAGGACAGACAGTACTGTCCTGTGCCATGCCACGGCTTCCTTGTTCTGCCAAGGCAGGCGCAGTGCAAACTGTCAGAAACAACACGTGGTAATTGAAAAGGGCGGTTCTCTGTGCTACATTTAAAAATCACGGAATGCCTGGCAGGCAGCCTGCGTGCCAGAGAGCCCACAGCCAAAAGGTGTCAGGTCTGACTGTAGTGAGTCCTAACATAGAGCAATCTTGCCTGGGACTAAAAGGTGTGTGGTTGGGTAAAGGTGTGTTGTGTGGGCAGTGAGTGTGTTGGTTTGGACCCTGGTGATGAGCCAAAGGTTGTATGAAGGCACACATCTGATCCTTCTCCACTTACATACAAAAAAAAATCTAGGAAATGCACACAGAAAAAGCCTGTGTTAAATGACACTGAAGCAGTCAGAAGTTACAGAGCACCAGAGTTCAAATTCCCAATCCATAGCCCAGCTGAGCTCTGACTTTGTGATACGTTCTGTAAGTAGAGGATTTTATTTTCTTCCCCTCAAGAGATTGTCAGTGCTTGAGAGTGATGGAATTTGGAGGATGAGACTGGGTAAGGAAGGAGGCAGGTTTGTAGGAGTTGGAGAACACTCTGAATGGCACAGGCAGTAGCAAGGAGAGGAAACCTGGGATCCTGGAGTGGCAACCAGCAATGGCTGTGCACTTGCCAAAGCTGATGGATGTGCTAGGTAGATCACCTAACACATTTTAGGTAGATCTCATTTTTGTAGCTGACTGCTCTCTAAGTCAGTGTGCCTGCCTTGATCCACTGTGGATCTGGCAGGAGTATCTACTAAATTCTCCTAAACTAAACTGCAGCTGCAATTAATGGCAGTTGTACTTTGAACATGTGCTGCAGAATAAACATCACCCTTGGGTGTTTCAGTGGGACACCTAAACTTCATGGAACTTTTTGACCTAAATCCATGGCTAATATCTATTGAGAAGGGCTGAGGCTCTAAGCTTATGTTTTATAAATTAAATCTGAGATTTTCTTTTTGTAATTCTTCACGGCCAAGTCAAGCAGTAGTAGCTTCTTGTTCAACAGATCCAGTTATTTAGATAACATAATGGAAATAAATAATGTGGGTATTTTGCAGTCCTGGCATAGAGATTATTTTAAGTTTTCCTTTATGCAGATTAATAAACTTTTGACTTTTATAAATTGATGTGCCAGGCCCAGAGTGACTTGAGCTTGTACATGCTTTTCATGCCTACAGAAGACAATCAGGGCTAACTTCCAAGAACAGAGGAAGATGAGAAGATTAACTTTTTCATAAGTCTTTGTCACTTGCGACACTCAAATGATAAAGGTCTTTTGCAAAGTGTGCATTTTCAAAGTAATTACATCCACCATCTGAAAGATTGTGTGTTTTGTGAAGGAAAAAGGATTACATTCTTGGTGCAATTGATCAATTACCTTGTATCTCCCCATATCTTTATTGTTATTAACCAATAGCAGTGTAATAATACGTTCATGAATTTTGTGTTTAGTTTCAAATTACTGATTTGCAGCCTGCGTTCAGTTGATGGAAGCTGGTGGGAAGGAACTGGTTTTATTAGATTAATTTCTGGAGAGAGTTTTGATTATTGGCTGACATATGTGTCTGTGCATTTCTAAACAAGATAAAATTATTTCTTAAACAAAACCTTTCTGTTTTGATCCTTGCAGGAGAAATGATTGCATTTGAAGTGTGCAGTCATTGGCATGCTAGGTGAGGAATTAAACCCTGTGATGTCTTGTCAAATAATAGTTCCAAATATCCTCTCAAGTGACTTCAGGGTCAGCTTTCAAATAATTTGCAGGTGCATTTTGGCATCATTCAAATGGGTCAAATAAATTATTGATCTTTCACCTAATTAACAAAGTATCAATGTGAGTAAAAATGTCTAGGTAAGAGAGAGAGAAGCATATGGAGGAAGCAAAGACCAGCTAGGATTTTCTTAGGGCTTTTTACAGCCATTTGAGGGGTTGCACCCCAGGTTGAAAGCTGCTGGTATGGTTTTGTACATTATGTATTTATTTATGTATATATGTTGTGTATTTACATGATTTATAACAAACATTTTAGATCATATATTTACATGATTTATAATGAACTTTTTAGGTAAAGGGGATATTTTTAAGCAGGTGCCTTGCTTATTCAAGAGTTTGGCTTAAGCAGGCTTTTAGTATATTTTTATTTTTTTTAAATATATTTTTATTTAAATATAAATATATTTTTAAAATGTAGATTATATATATTTATAAATAAATACATAAATTTTTTTAGCAGAAAGAATCAAATGAAGACACATGCCAGTTTTTCTTAAAATAGTTTCCAATTTGTCACAAAATTGCCTCCAAGACGAGAAGTTTTGAGGAGCTTATTCTGATTTGATGAAGATTTAGGTCAGAGATAACAGGATTTTTTAGATCACATCCATCCTGCATGGCATGGGAATTACAGGCTTCTAGCATTTATTTGCTCAATAGCTTTGCCACTTAGTAAGCCCAACCATCTGAAGTGACTGCAAATAAAGCACTTTTTGGTATAGTAATATTGGAAATTGTCTCCTGCTGATTCCTTCGTTAAGTTGCTGTGGCAAAGACTAAAGGCAGCAGAGGGAACAGCTTTACAGGAGGGGTGAAGCCTGGGTGGGGTTGATCCCTATCAGCATCCCCCGGGCTGTGATAAATCCTGTCCCTTGTGCTTTCAGAGGCTGCGAAGTGGCGTTGTCAGAGATCTTGAGCGTCAGAATCAGAAGAAGGAGAATGTTCGCCTGTTAGAAGAGCAGATTGCTCTGACAAAGCGGCTCACGGAAGAGAGAGACAAGGCGCTAATGGAAAGACGTTCCCAGCAGTCTTAGGCAAAGGCCTGGCTCCTTAAAAGTTTGATTAAAGAGGTTTGAAGGTCATTTGCATCTCGCTTCTTGCAGGTGTTTTAACAAACAGGGGTAATCTGTGAAAGAATGGCTATTTTGTATGAGTTATAATCCAGCCTCTAAAGCTTTAGGGCAGGCAAAAACCCGTTTCCTCTGTGATTGGTACTTGGACTGTGGAGACTTGGCTGCTGCACATCCCGTGTGGATGGACTGAAGGTGGGGAAGAGCCGCTTGTGTTGCAAGCTCCCTCTAGGATGGCCAACAACGTTCACATGAGTGGGCTGCTCAGCCGCCACGACGATGAAGCTACCAGGACCTCCACCTCCGAGGGCCTGGAGGAGGGTGAGGTGGAAGGGGAGACGCTCCTGATTGTGGAGTCTGAGGACCAGGCTTCTGTGGATTTATCGCATGACCAGAGCGGGGACTCCCTGAACAGCGACGAGGGTGAAGTGTCCTGGATGGAGGAGATGTCCTATTACTGTGAGAAGTGCCAGAAGTGGATCCCAGCAAGTAAGGCTGCCAGTTGTATTGTGCCTGGCCGTGGTGGGTGTTTGAAAGGTGTTTGTGCTGTCCTGGGTTCCTGTTTCACAGCTTGCTCGGCTGCACCCCATTCTGTCTGGGTAGGTGATGCCTGCTGGGAGGGGCTGTGTTAGACACGCAGAAGAAGCTGTGTCTGTCCAGAGATAGTGCACTTTCTAAACAAGTCAAACTGTCTTCTTCAATTAGTAGGGGACATTAAAGTTCAGAAATGTGCCCATCCTCACAATTCTTGCAGCTGTTTAGGGGCTTGGGCCAAGTGACCTGACCTCTGCTCACTCAGAGAATGACCCTTGCTGTAAAGCTCTGGGGAGGAAAATTACTTTGTGTGTTACTTTTTTTTTAAATCCCTGTTGATTTGTTTCATGTGTGGAACATATGGCTAAAGCTTAACCTTAATGTTTTCCTAATAATGTGAATTTAAGTTGGCTTAGAAACATGCCCAGCCTTCAGTAGCCAGCTCTGGGGGGTGTTAGGAGCAAGCTGCAGAATTTGATGCCCCTCTTCTGGCACTTGACATAACATATATGCTATTAGCAGTGTAAAAGACAACTTTACTTTATAAATTCTGGATTATCTGATCTGTTATTACATCCAAAAGCCAGATATTGCTAAACACTGGTTGGCTATGGTTTTGGTGGGGGTTTTGTGGGGTGTTTTTTGTTGTTTGTTTGTGGTTAGAAGTAATGAACTGTTTAGGTGGCACCTGCCTTGCAGATATGTCAGAGCGGCCATTTTTGCCTTCTTAGAATTTGCCGAAAGTTATAGTGTAAAAATCTCTTCTCAAGGTGTGTTAGTGAATGTTTAGGTGTTAATGTAATGAAACCAGCACCAGACTATTAAATTGCTATTCAGTAAAGGGAAATATTTATGTAAAAATAAATAAAATGTATTCATTAAAAGAAATGAAGCTGTCTCATGCTGGAGCACTTGATTAAACACTCAACTTGTTTTATTTTACAAATATGTTCCTCTCTGCCGTTGTGGAACAAATCCAAGGAGCAGGAAAGGCCAGTTGCAAAGCAACAGTAGCCACATACAGGTGTACAGAATAAATGAGCTGTCAGAGGGAGATACTGTGCTTTTTCCTAATCATTCAGTTCTAGGGAGTTCAGATGTTATTTGTGAAAATAGCCAAAGTGCTTAGGCAAATAATCACTATTTTACATTGAATTGGCATTTAGAAATTCTCCTAATCTACCAAGTGAGGAGGAGTTTTCCCCCATCAGACACAGTTGCAACTTGAATTCTGCAATTCAGTATGGAAGCCGACTATCCATACGTTAAAAATGCTTGATCTGGTGTCATTACAGAGTAAAAGAGATGACATCCTTGTAGAGAAAATCTTTTGAGTGTGACTTTTCAGAGACACTCTAGTCTTAACGGTTTCCCTGTGCTCCGATGTAATTTTTCAATTGTTCATGTTTGTGTAAATTAAGTCCTGGTGAGTTTAGAAGCCCTGATTCATATGATCTATTTTCCTCTGCTGTAGCTGTAGTGAAACAGAATTAGAGCCTGTAACTTCGGGGGCATGGGGGTTTACAGTGCTTCTGCCATTTTTGTTCAGACAGATCTGATCTTGGAAGAAATCCAAATTTCCTTTGCAGTGCTTTTTCCTATAAAAGGGCAAAAAAATTGATTTTTACCTTTTCATTTTAGGTCAACTGAGAGAACAGCTCAGCTACCTCAAAGGAGATAACTTCTTCAGATTTACTTGCTCTGATTGCTCAGAAGATGGGAAGGAGCAATTTGAACGTCTAAGATTAACATGGCAACAAGTAAGTGAAATGTTTGTGCCAGCGGAACAACTGTGGTACTTTCTGAAATTGTTGGTTGTTGTGTATATGCTACGTGGAAAAGGAGGCTCAGGTATTGAGCAAAGGAGCATTTGCACGAACTTTAGAAATTAATTAGTTGGGGATTGCCTACACATGAGAACTTCAGCATTTGGCAGGGAAATTGACAGATAATCATACAAACCACATTCCTTTTATTATTTTTTTCTTCCCCTTATGTTGCTCATGAATTCATGGCTTCAAGCAGGTTTGGAAAAGCAAAATAAAAGCAATTTGGCTTCTAGCCATGACAGTTTTTTGTATCTAAGAAAATGTAAAACTGGTGAGGTGGCAACATAGAAACACAAAGCTTGCCAGCTCCCTGGGTGCAAAGCTCCAACGTGGCTGCTTATGGACTAGCATCAGTCCTTGCTGGAATTCACTGTTCCAATCATTTGCACACCTGAACAATCAAAATAACATCTGTTTGTATCCTTTGGGCCCTTAGTGATGTGTTGTCTCATAGAATATCACAGGATCAGCTAGGATGGAAAAGACCTTTGAGATCAGGTCCGACCCGTGACCTTACACCGTATGGTCAACCAGACCATGGCACTGAGTGCCACATCCAGACTTTCCTTAAACACCTCCCGAGATGGTGACTCCACCACCACCCTGGGCAGCCCGCTCCAATGCCCAGTCACTCTTTCTGTGAAGAAATTCTTCCTAATGTCCAGCCTAAAACTACCCTGGTGCAGCTTAAGAAGTATCCTCTCATTCTGTCACTTGTTGCCTGGGAGAAGAGGCTGACCCCCTCACCTGGCTGCACCCTCCTGTCAAGGAGCTGTAGAGTGATAAGGTGTTCTCTGAGCATCCTCCTCTCAGCCTAAACACCCCCAACTCCCTAGCTGTTCCTCATAGGATGTGCACTCCAGATCCTTCACCAGCTTTGTTGCCCTTCTCTGGATGTACCCCAGCACCTCAGCATCCTTCCTAAATTGAAGGGCCCAGAACTGGACAAAAGGCTTGAGCTGCAGCCTCACCAATGCCAAGTATAGGGGAAGAATCACTGCCCTGGTCCTGCTGGCCATTATTCCTGATCCAAGCCAGGATGCCACTGGTCTTGGCCATCTGGGCACACTGCTGGCTCATGTTCAGTCTGCCATCAGTCAGTAGCCACAGGTCCCTTTCTGCCTGGCCTCTCTCCAGCCTGCAGCACTTCAGGGGGTTCCTGTGGCCAAAAGAGCAGGACTTAGCACCTGGTCCTGTTAAACGTCCTGTTGTTGGACTTCACCCATGGATCCAGCCTGTCCAGGCCCCTCTAGGTGGTGTCAAAGGCTTTGCTGAAGTTCAGGTAGCCTTGCTTGGATCCACCAGGCAGGTCACCTGGTCATAAAAGGAGATTGGGCTGGTCAGGAAGGACCTGCCCCTCCTAAATCCATGCTGTAGGTGCCAAGTGATGGCACTCAAGATGATCTGTTCCATAACTTTACCAGGCAGCAAGGTCAGGCTGACAGGCCTGGAGCTCCCTGGATCCTCTTTCCAGCCCTTCTTACAGATGGGTGTCACACTGGCCAACCTTCAGTCATCAGGTACCTCCCTGTGAGCCAGGACTGATGGTAAATGATGGGAGAGCAGCATGGTGAGCTCTTCCCCCAGCTCCCTAGGCACCCTGGGATGGATCCCATCTGGTCCCATAGACTTGTGAGCATCTAAGAGCCTCAGCAGGTCACCAGCTGCTTCCTCCTGAGTAACAGGATGGCTATTCTGCTCCCTGTCATCTACCAGCTCAGGAGGCGACTTGTGTTGAGGACAAGCTGTCAGATTGTTGAAAATATACGCTTTGTTGGCTTTTCCTTGATTCTTACCCATAAGGCACTCAGCCTTATTGGCATGCAAGATAATTTGAAACCCCTATTGTAACGCATGCACTGTTTTCTTGTGGTGGCTAGTGCAGGGCAAAGGGTTGGTGTAGGCAGAGGTCTGTGCTGGCAGACTGGCAGAGTTTCACCAAGTTCCAGACTAGGAAAGCAAAGGCTGCTGGCATTGCCCAGGTCTCTTCAGAGTGCCATAGGGATGGGGCAGACAAAATGAAAATGGGTGAGGAAGAAAACAGTGACCACCTCCCTGGGCTTCCACCAGCCCGAGCTGCTGTTGCTTCTGAATAAGTGGGATTGAGGTAAGTGGTCAAACTAACTTACCTGAAGCATGAAGAATGTGGATGGTGATTTCTGGATTTTTTTAAGAGTATGTATTTTTTCAGATCCATATCTTTAGCCAGTTGAAAAGAGAATTATTTTTGGCATCCTGAGACACTGTCCCACATGACTTTAAAACCCACAAAATACTAGTTATCAAACTGAGAGTGGTTGTGAGGTAGAAATAGGTTGAAGGTGACATTAAAGCTGTCCATATTTCCTCATTTTGACATCTTTGACAATGCATCCCAGAAAGCCAAGGTCCACTGTGAGGAGACTCATCTCCATAAGAAAAGCAGATTTCAGACTTCTCTGAGGGTGAAGTGCAAGTTGTTGTTGGAAGTACTGCCAAACTGAGACTGTGTGATTGCTAAAAGATGTCAGCCTAGCTGACTCTAGTTTTGTTCTAATAAATTAATTAAAATTAAGTAAATATGATTAATAGTTGGTCACCTAGGATTTACTTGAAGGAGGTGAGATATTATTCAGCATCTTTTCACCTGCCCTTTAGTTTGGGTATGTAACAGGTCTGAGTGAATTTGGTTGCGAAGTGCGTGAAAAAACATTGTCACAGTGTTTCTGATGTATTGGATTGTGCCATTACTTGTGACTTTTTTTTTTTTTAAATTTGAAAGACTGTTTCCCTACCTCCACATTACATTCAAACCCCAGCTGTACTGTAATTCATTTATATAACAGCTACACAATTTTTGTGTCTCAGCACAAACCTGCATAACTAGGCAGCTTGTTATTCCCCTGGGATGGAGAAATCTCTGGAAGAATGTGCATCTGACAATAGAAAGACAAGAATGGGCAGCACATAACCAAGAAGAAGATGGATTGCAGAAGTTGCCTATGAGATGTTGCAAAAATAAGATATCTATGAGGGAGCAAAGATTTATGTGTGTGTGGCAGCTGTGGGGTTCTGTTCAGCAGAAAAAGCAGAAGGGATTAACTTGTGTCCAACACTTTCTGTTGCAGGTTGTCATGTTGGCAATGTACAACTTGTCTCTGGAAGGAACAGGCCGGCAGGGGTACTTCAGATGGAAAGAAGACATTTGTGCTTTTATTGAGAAACACTGGACTTTCTTATTAGGGAACAGGTAAAGACATGATGTTTCCCTCAGGGTCTGGGTGGTAAGCCAAAGGAATTAATTAATTATCTGTATACAGATGGACAGGAATCTTGGTTAGTTTGGTGACGTCTCTGTTGAGCCTTACAAGTGATAAAAAGGGAGGATTTAATATTGAGAATATGAATGCAGGCGTGATGGGTACACTTGAGAAAGAATCAGCATATCTTAGTGGGGATAAACAACCCCAGGAAAGTAATGTACTAGGGATTATTTCTTATTTTCCTTTAGGCAGCATGTAAACCTGCAAAGAACTGAGTTTTTCTAAACAGTCACAATGGATGGGCTGATCCTGGTATTGCCAAACTTTAGGGACAAAAATGCGATCCAGCAAAGTGCTTTGTTCCTTGGCTGTAAAGCTCGTGAGAACCAAGTTCTTCAAGAAGAGCTGAGCCTCACCTTTTTGATTGTTTTGAATCTTAACAAAATGGCTTCTTTTATTGTAGGTGTTAAAACAATTGAAACATTTTTCAGTAGAGTAGAGTTAGGATATGAGCCCCTCTCATTAAGGGCAGCGTTTGTTTTCCAGGTGTTCACCACATTTTTTCTGAGCGTGCTGAAGCTGTCAAACCCAAGCCTCACTGTTAATGCATGTGCTGTGGAGGCAGGAAAAGAACTGAGCAATCCTTGGAAGTTGTAGATTTGATTGACTTCTTCCCCAGGGATTTCTCTGTTGTATGATCTGGCTTTTCTTCCTAACCAGATTTGGTCTTTGGCTTTGCTTTCAGTGCTTGTCTGCTCCTTGCTCTTTTCTCAGAAATGTTAACTTTTGTACTCCCTGGAAGCCACAGGGACCCTGACAGGAGGGCAGCTGGTGGCCCATTGTCCCTCATTCAGGGAGCTGATGGCCCCCAGGGTTTGCTGCTGTCTTTTGAGACTTGCCCTGGGAATTGGGCACTCCCTGCTCTGATTAAAATTCAGAGGGTGATTCCTGGCCTCAGACACAGCCTTCTCACTTGTCTGGACAAGCCACTGATGGAACAGAGACAGCTGAATTGAGTGTGTAGCAGTACGAGCTGTGCAATCATCTTCCTTGGCATATTGAACTGCAGCTTATCCAGGTTTACTGTAACACTCCACACTTTGAGCTGTGGCAGCTGGGTCTGATCCCTACCTTTGAAGTTCAGTACCCCAAAGTGTGTAAGGGCAGCACTTGGCAGCAGTGAACCCCAACTCAGCCAAGCCTTGGCAAGTGCAGTTGTTTCTGATGTAGGGGTGTGCAAAGGCAAGAAGAAATCCTGAGATTTTGGGCAATTGAGGTTAGACTCTGCAGCATGAACCTGATTCTCCAGAGTCCAAGGGAGTACCTCAGTTATTGGCTACAAGGGCAATTTTTCAGTATTTCTTGTCACCTCCTCCCTAAGTGACATCTTTGTTAGCCCTGTGACCTGATCCTAAAGGAACAAAAAATGCTCAGATGCCCAGAAAGAGTGCACTGCCTAGCAGAGGGAAAGGCTTAAATGCAACTCCCTGCCTCCAAGGGGCCAAAAAAATGCTTCAGGAGTAGTTCAGCAAGTGTGTGTCAGTACCACTGGAAGAAACACTCTGTCCAGGATGGAAGCATAGCTTGTGACTGGGGATCTAACCCTTGTTTTCCTCTCTCTCACCGTAGGAAAAAGACCTCAACATGGTGGAGCACAGTTGCTGGCTGTCTCTCTGTGGGGAGCCCCTTGTTTTTCCGCTCGGGAGCACAGGAATTTGGAGAACCAGGATGGTGGAAGCTGGTTCATAACAAACCCCCAACACTGAAACCAGAAGGAGAGAAGCTGTCAGCATCTGCATTGAAGGCAAAAGGTAACTCTGTCCCTAGTAGTGTGTAGATTCCTTGCTGGGCCAGAGCTGGGAGACATGAGGTTAAAACCAGTTCATGTGCATGGACAGTTCCATAGTTTTGTTCTGCTGTAATGATTGACTGAAGAGAACTATGCTGCATATAGTGTGAGAAGCCTGTTATATTTTATTACCTTTTTCCATTGTGCTGATTTACAGGGTTTTGAGGCTTGTGCAGAATGGCTTTGGTTGGGTTTTTTTAGCTGAAATCCACAATTTTCCCACTTCTCTTTACCATGGGGAATGTCTTTTATCTTTTGTCACTTGATGCAAATTCTCCTCTGTGTGGAGGAACAAAATTTGGGCTTTAATGAGGCTTTAGTCATACACTGCCTTAATGCTACATGTCCCAGAGTGAATTTCTTGTACACATTGAAAAACCCATTTTTAAGCTTTATGGTCAGTGTGTCTTTGATTTTGTAGTCTAAATCCAGTGACTGCAGGAGCTCAGAATAAGCAAACTCTTTCTTTAGCAGCTTCCAAGCCCCCGCTGGATCCCATCATTACTGTGGAAGGTCTTCGGAAGCGGGTGAGCCGCAATCCAGTCGAGTCAGCTATGGAGCTGAAGGAGAAGCGGTCCCGCACTCAGGAAGCCAAGGACATTCGGAGAGCCCAGAAGGAAGCAGCTGGGTTCCTGGACCGCAGCACTTCCTCCACTCCTGTGAAGTTCAGCAGCCGCTGCCGCCGGCCTGACATTGTCCTGGAGAAAGGAGAGGTCATTGACTTCTCCTCCCTGAGCTCGTCCGACCGCACGCCTTTGACCAGCCCCTCTCCGTCCCCATCCCTAGACTTCTCTGCTCCTGGCACTCCCGCCTCGCACTCGGCCACTCCCAGTCTGCTCTCAGAAGCAGATCTCATCCCAGATGTCATGCCACCACAGGCGCTGTTCCATGGTAAGAGCCACCATGGATTTCTTTTAGTGATAAACTGCAGTTTTCTAGGAATATTTTTTGAAAAAGAAGCTCGCAATGAGCTGCAGGATCCTTTCAGGATAAGATGAAAAGTAACTGGCTATATTCTGTTGTCTTATTTGAGTATGAGAATTGACTGGTTTTCCATAGTTTTATCACCAGGTTGTAAGGCCAGAAGAAACCCTTTTATTGTTTTCTGTGGGTAGACTTCACACAGCAACTGCTGGACTGCTCAGCATAAGCATTTCATTGCAACACAGGTTACACTGTTATGTAGCAGGTCTAGTTTTGTCTCAAATGTTATTAATGGGAAAAGTTTTTTTCTCATGGTAATGTTCTGTTCCATCTGTTTGTTGCTTGGGGTGATAGCAAGTAAAGAAGCAGGGCCTTTGCAGGGGCTTCAAGAGATGTTTATTTCAGCCATGCATGTGCATCATCCATGGTTCAGAGAACAAAAGCAAGGTACTTTGTGAGGGTCCAGGTTAAGTACATGGGATGAGCAGGGTGGGGAAGAGGCATCGGAGACCAATTACCAGGGGACATGGGGGTGTTACAAGGGTGGATTTAGGGCAAAGGGCCAACAGGGAAACAGAGTGGGAGTGACCAGAGACTGAGGGACAGGGAGAGGAGAACAGAACAGGAGTTGCTTTGGCCGGATAGAACAGGATTTTTGTCAAGAGAAGGCAGTGAGAGAGGCCTCTCATTTTCCCTAACTGGAAATGTCTTTCAGAGTTTCCACAACGTCCCAGTATTTTATAAGTTTGATTGTGCTAATTCATGGATGCTAAATATCAGTGAGATTACAAAGCAGTGATGCAGGCTGAATCCTCTTAGTTCCTTAAGGAGCCAGTCTTCTGGGTGACAGGAAGAATAGTGAGGTTCTGGAGGGGACAGAACCTCTCCAGGGTATGCTAGAAGAAGATACAGCTCACCAGCTTGACTTTTTGATCCCCAGTCTTTAGGAATTTTCAGCAGCTTAACATTCCTCAAAGAACATGTGCTTGCAGCTCAGGAGGGCACTGTTTCCAGATGTCACACTACAAGACACTTTAGGAGCAGGATTGATTCTATGTCTTTACTCTTTTCAGCATCTCCTGTCCAAAATCAGAGGTTGGGGAGTAAATAAGAAAATGAGGTGTGTTGGTTGTTCCTTAGCAGAAAAATGCTGTGACAACTATTTTTGAAATGGGACTTTGATGTTTAGATTATTTTGATATGTTCCACAGATGATGAGGAGATGGAAGGAGATGGAGTCATAGACCCAGGAATAGAGTATGTGCCCCCTCCCAGTGGGACAGCTGGGGCTGGCACCATGATAGCAAGCAGAAAACAAGTGAAGACAGCTGAGCAGATCAAGCAAGAGGTGGAGAGTGAAGAAGAAAAAACAGAACGGATGGAAGGTGATAGTGAAGATCCTGAAGAGTTAAACACACCCTTGCAGGTGAGAGGACGAGACAAAGGGAAGTCACAGCTGGAGAAAGATACTAAACCCAGGGTCCCCAAGCATACCTCAGTTAGCATCTATGAAGAAAAGCTGCTGCTGAAGAGATTGGAAGCTTGTCCCAATGCTTTGAGCATGACCCCAGAGGCCCGGAGGCTGAGGCGCAAGCTGCTGGTCAGGCAGGCCAAAAGGGAAAGAGGACTCCCACTCTTTGACTTGGACCAGGTTGTGAATGCTGCACTGCTCCTGGTTGATGGGATTTATGGAGCCAAAGAAGGTGGTGTCTCCAGATCCCCAGTAGGTCAAGCAACATACAGAACTACTAGCCAGGACTTCAGGATCTTGGACAGATACCAGGTAGGTGTTCCCAAATCTAAGTTAGTTTTTGGCACTGGTTATTTTAAAGCTTTTGCTGCAGCCAGCAGGGTTACATTGAGGTTATCTGACTCGTAAAGTGAAAAGGATTACCTGAGCAAGAGTCATTTTGGCCTGGGGCTCTGTCCCCACCAATGCTCTCCTAAGTCGCTTTCTTCTTGGGCCATGCTGGTTCAGCACTGCTGTCTGTCAGTGTCAGCACCACAAATATTGATGTATTTGTATTCCAGCCCTGCCCAAATGCTGGTGGTGGAGGCCTGGAAGTACCCAAACAGGCAGGTGCTCTTTCATGTGTGTAGGAGGGACTTCTAGGCACTTCTAGGTTTGGGCACCAAATTTGGGAGTGCCCAGCAGAGTCCAAAGGTGGGACCACCATGGTCCAGTCAGCCCTGTCATACTGAAAGGTCCTTACTCTCCCTCCATAAGATTCCCTTGTTAAGTCAATGACTGACCTTCCTGCAATTGTTGTGCATTTTTTTGTGCATCCAGACAATGCTGCCCGCCACGAAGGGATATCGCCAGCAGACAACCAAGTTTCTGTACCGCCTGGTAGGCTCAGAAGACCTGCTGACAGACCACAGTATTGTCAGCCCTTACACCTCCCGTGTCCTTAAACCTTACATCAGGTACAGAGGGTCTGAGCTTGCTCTTGGCTTGTGCACCGCCAGCCCACGCAGAGCACACCTTTCTTGGGCAGTGCTCCTCACTCCTCCTCAAAGTACAACCCAGTGCACCATGGTAACCCTGAAGGGATAGTGTTTGACATAGCTGAGCAGTGAAACAGATTGCATTGGGAAGGGGAATCTCCAGGAGGGGCAAGAGCCAAGAGAGCATTGCTGTAGCCATTTAGCAAGTTGCACCTGCTCTTGCATCTGAACCGCAGTTTTCTTGCTCATGCTGTAAGGAAAGACTGTCTGGACACGCTGCGGGTCTGGGAAGTGTCCTGGCCTCTGGCACAAGGGTGTTTTTGCTGAGCTGAGGGCTGTTTCTCTATGTGAATGGAAGACCTTTTTTTTTTTTTTTTTTCCTAAAGTTGAGCATGTCAGAAGCTACTTCATGGGCAGTACCCATTTAGCTGCAGTGGCAGTTCTTGTTGCTCACTTGCTTTTTGTGTTTCCTTCTGATGTTCCTGGCAGACGTGATTATGAGACAAAGCCCCCAAAACTCAGGCTGCTGGCAGAAATCCGGGCAAATCCACACAGAAATGATCTCAACTGGAAGGCTGAACCAGAAGCACCCATTGATTACTGCTATGTTCGCCCTAATCACATCCCCACTATAAACTCCATGTGCCATGAATTCTTCTGGCCTGGTAAGATTCCTCCAGTGTTTGGGTTTCCAAGAAAGCAGTGGTATTGGTCAGGAAAAAAACATGTTCTTGGGCCAAATTTTTCTTCAGCTGATGAAACCCATTATCTGAAGTCATAGGAGAGCATTTGAGGTGGAGACATGGGTTTGATGTCTTTGTCTCTTGAGATCGTGTAGAACTGGGCAATTAGGCCATAATTAGCACAGCAATTAAAAAATAGGTGCCAATTAATTTAGTAGTTAACTAAACTTAAGCATCCAGTGAAATGTTTTGCAGAATCAGAGGTTGAAATAAACAGCTTTATACCAGAGATTACTGTTCATTACCTTTGTGAGAAGGTCTCTTCCTAGTAGCCATAAGCTGGCTATGTCAGAGTGAAAGTTGGGAAGTCATATGAGGAGCGGCTGAGGTCACTTGGTCTGTTCAGGCTGGAGAGGAGGAGGCTGAGGGGAGACCTCATCATGATCTGCAGCTTCCTCAGGAGGGGAAGCAGAGGGGCAGACACCAATCTCTTCTGTGATGACAGGACCCAATTGAATGGCTCTGAAGCTGTGTTAGGGGATGTTTAGGTTGGATATCAGAAGAAGGTTTTTCACCCAGAGGGTGGCTGGGCACTGGAACAGCTCCCCAGGGCAGTGTCGCAGCACCAAGCCTGCCCAAGAGGAGTTTGGACAGTGCTCTCCGGCACATGGTGTGATTCTTGCGGTTGTCCTGTGCAGGGCCATGCGTTGGACTCAATAATCCTTGAGGGTCCCTTCCAACTCAGCTTATGTTGCAATTCAGTGAATTGCTTTTAGAACTGCAGGTTCTGCTGTGATGTCATTTATTTCTTCAAGCCTCAGTATTTACAAGGTATGGGAAAGATTAGGTTTGTATTTTTATGTGTCATTTCTGGAACTGCAGGTTCTTTAGGGATAATGGCTGCCGTTTCAGGGATGTTCATCTGCTGCATGCATCAGCTTCTGATCATTGAACAGCATAGTAGAGTAATTTAGAAAAGCCCAGTACAAACAGTACACACCTTTATTCCAGGTAACTGCTTTGTGTTTTGATTTGCCGATGGTGATTCAGCATGGCTGTAGTTCAGCAGTGCCCCTATGCTTCAGTCAGGGAAGGAGTTCTTTTTGGTATTCAGTATGCAAATTGTACTGTGTGGGGAAATAACCTGGCACACCTCTCCTTTCACAAGTTGTTTTGGACCTTGTGAGAGACACTTAAAATCCCAGCAGAGGCTGAACCGCTTTGTCATAGTCTCTTCTCTCCTGATAATGCATTTGAAGTTCTGGCTAAGTTGGATTGTACCCTCAATAAGTTCTTCAGGACTCACTCTGTTTTATTTAACATAGGGAGCATGGGTGTGTTTCACCCAACTGAAAACTGTTCATCATTAAATCAGAAAGCTGACACTATCATCAGTCTCCAAACAGGAATCCAAATCTTTTCTATGGTGAAAAAATTCTGAGGCTGGGATGTGATTGTTACACCTTAGTTCTGTTTTAGCAGAAGACGGAAGTAAGTTATGCTTGAGAGGTAAAGCCTGGATGCAAAGAGTTTAGCTGGTACAGCTTGGGGGTGGGAGGCAGAGGTATGCAACTGGGTAAGCATAATTAAGCCAGCACTTAGTTCTTCTGTCCTTCCAAGTCTTTCCTTTCAGAGCTGTTCTTGCCTTTCCCAAGGCAGAACTACATTTCCAGGTAGTGACTACAAATGAACTGGTGGAAGAGACATTTCTCACAGTGCCTTGGTGCCCTAACGGGAGACCTCTCCCTAGTGGGAAGCGTCTCCAGTGGTAAACCATCCTGAGCTAAGCATCCTCCTACAGGAAAAACTGCACCATTGCAGAAATGCCAACACCTGGGGCAATGAGTGTTCCTGTCCAGACATGCTGCAAGGCACTCCACAGGCAACGGTGGCCTTGGCTTAATTAACACAGCTCCCTATTGCCAATTGATCCCTCCCACGTCTTGTTCCACCCAACTTACTCTCGAGCAAGAAAATAACTCACCCACTTCTTGGGGCCTGGTGCCTTATGAAGTCTTGCATCTCATCAAGAGTGATTACTGGAAAACAAACTGTGCAGTTTTGTTACCCCATGTTACAAATACATTGCAATTGCCAACTTGAGGATGAAGCAAACATCTCCTGTGTGTCTTGCATCTTATTTAGGATCTGTCCACACAAATAACCCAGCAGTCAGTCTTCAGTGCCCCGAGCTGCACTGCTTGGTGCGGACAGGCTGTGTGGATGCTCTAGGACTGCAGCAGCAGGGTGATTAGACAAGGTAACAACCTCCCAGCCTCTGTGTCCAGCGTCTGACTCACAGAAGCACCTTTACCTGAGAGGCTACTTTGTCCCTCAGGTTAGAGAATTTGCATGCTAAAAGCAAGTGTTTTGATAGCCTTGGAAGCTGTGGTCAGGCTCACACAGTGCAGCTCCACAACTAGCTGAGTGAGCACAAGAGAGCAGTAAGAACTCCAGCAAGGTGGAGGAAAAAGTCTCCATAGCAGGCAATGCTACCAAAGCTGAAGCCCAGTTTCATGTGTGCTCCTTCTGAAGAGAGTTGAGTTTTAATTTTCAGTTTCATCCTTGAGTCATTTGAAAGGAAATCAGCTTTGTTAGTTTTTCCACACAAGCTTCCCTGCTAAGCAGATCGTGTTTTGTCTGTTTCGTTGTATAATCTTTTCCCTTGCATACTTACCTGGCAGGGGAGACACCAGGGTCAGGCACTGGTTTTCCCAAGGCAGGGTTCATCCGCTGCACTCTGGGTGTTCTGACCCCTGGGATTTCCCAAAATGTGGGAAATTTGGCTGGATATTAGTAGTAACAGAGGACTGCTCCAGGCCTTGGATTATTCTGTGATGCTGTGATCTCTTGCTATCACAAATTTGAAATAAACCTAGAAAAAAGGGATGGAGTGTGTCTAAAAAGCCTTAAACCCCTGGATTTCAATGACACTTTTCTTTTGGTTTGCAATGCTTACAACTGCTATTTCTCCCTTTCTCCCTAGGAATTGATTTGTCAGAGTGCCTGCAGTATCCAGACTTCAGTGTTGTTGTTCTTTACAAAAAAGTTATCATTGCCTTTGGCTTTATGGTGCCAGATGTGAAGTACAATGAAGCTTACATCTCTTTTCTGTTGGTGCATCCTGAGTGGAGAAGAGCTGGGATTGCAACCTTCATGATTTACCATCTTATCCAGGTAATAAAATGAAATCATCCCATGAATCTGCCAGAGAACCAGCTCTCACTTCTTCTTTGTGTGTACACCTGCAGATATTAGGGAGGAAGAATCCTTTTTGTGAATGTTTATGGGAGGAAATAGCTCCTGCTTTGGAAGTTAAAATGTGTTTAGGAAAACAACCATTTCTGGTCATGTCCTCAGAATTACAGGGATGCTGCATGCTTCAACTGTCTTGGGATTAATTCTGTGTTCTTCAGTGGTCAGTAATTTGTGTAAAAGGGATACTGTATATGGGGGTTTGAAGGAGAAAATGAAGTCAGAGTAGGCAGGGTCAATTAGAATTATCACAGCTTTCTTGACTACACCTGGAGGTTTATTCCATGCATTAAATCACTTACTGATTTCAATCACTCACTTTCACTTTCATACTCTGCTTCAAATACAGCTGAGTTAATGATAAGGAGTTTGCAACCTCACTGTTTGTTTAAACTGGCTTGTAGTGGGCCTTGTTCCATAGGAATACTTGGGAAAATTCATCTCAGCTAACTGAATGGGTGATATTAAAGGAGTTAAACTTCATTAAATCTCTGAATGAATACTGTTATTCAAGTGGCCTTAATTCCATTGATTTTCTTGAATTAAATTGCAGGAAAGGCAGCTTAATTGTGAGTATATATGCACATATATGTCCTTTACAGCGCCCAACTCCACGGTTTTACCACTCCCTGAACTCTCTTGGCAGAGCTGCTGATGGGAAATGTTTCTTCATTTGTTTTAGTCAAGATGAGCTTCACTAACAAAAACTCACCACTGGAACTGTTTTATCTTCTTTCTTATTTGGCCGAAGCAAGCTAGGGAATACTGGCAGTGCCTTGGGGAAACTAATCCATGGTTTGGAAAAGCACTTTCTGCTCCTGGGCCAGTCTGCACAGTTCTCTGCAGTGTTGACACAGGCCTCTAATCAATATTCTTTAAATTCACCCCTTGCATTTCCCAGGAAGCTCTGTATGAAGAGTTGAAAGAAATTGCCCTCAGCTCAGTCTGTTGATGTGGTATGTCAACACCAGTGGGAACAGGCACCAAGGTTTGCAGGGATCCAGCAGGTGGACTCTCAGAAACTTCTCTCTCCAGCAGAGCTGGGATGCTGGAGTTGGCAAGTCAGCCACAGAAAATCCTCACACCTTTTTGTAGGATGTATCACATCAATTAACCTAATCCTGCTTGCATGAAATTCTCTGTTGAAGAAAGCCAAGCAGATTTGAGAGATTTGATCTGATTAGGCACACTAGCGGTGAGAGATCAGCACTGTATGTTTGGGTCACATTAGGTTTATTTTGCTGTTGCTGACTTCTGACAGTGGTAGGAGTTTAGTCCTGTAGAATAATCTTGCTTAGTCTCCAGGTTGTAGGTGCTGATTTGCAGCTACTTGGGCTTGGGGTCTTTGTAGCTTGAGACACTGATGCTGTTTGGATTAAGAGTAGGTTGCTGACTTTTGACAGTGTGCTGAATTTGGGGCTGAATTCTTGGGAACAGCATAACTTAACAGGAAAATGCAAATGGTGGTGGCTGGTTTTGCTGTCAAAATGTATCTTCTCATGCATCTGTCCCAGAGCACTAAACTGCATTTTCTTAATGATCTCATTCAAATTTTCTTTTCCCCAAAACAGCTTCCAATTATTTCTTTTTTTTCTTCCCTCCTTAAATTCCTGGGAGTTTTCCCCTTGAATGTTCTATCTTGGACATTTCCTAGAGGGTATTACTGTTCCCACTTAAGAGTTACTATACACTCAATATACATGGAATGCTATTAAAACACTTGATGAAAGCATCTTAATCAGAGTGTTGCTGATTAGAATTTAGGATCTTCAAGGTAACTTCAGCCATGTTATTATTTGCTGTCTGAACTGAATTTCCTGCCTTCTCAGGAGGTAAGTGCTGTGCCCTGAAGGATGGGAGAGGAACTGGGTGGGATAGGCAGGAATTCCAGTGTGACAGCACAGAGGTGCTCAGGCAGTCTCAGAGAGCTCAGCTCTGTTTGCTGACAGGGAGGAGTGCAGAGCCTGATCCTCTGGCACGTTTTGTCTTTTCTTCAGGCCATTGTATTTGCAATCATGGCTGTTTTGAATTAACAATTACTTTAGTAATTGACAATGGAAGGATGACAAATTATAATCCTGAAACCTGCTTTCATTGTCAGAGAATCCACGTTTCCCAGAAACAAGGGCTTGGAGGAGCAGCAGCAGTGCTGCCTTTGCTGTTGCTATGTGTGGTAACTCCTGGGCCAGGGCCTGTGACTTTTCTCACATTTCCTCAGTACCTTGGATCCCTGAGCTGATGAATCTTCTCACCTCTGCATTCCCCCAGAGGCTCGTTCTCTTGCAGTGATATCTCCTTTCTTTTCCTCTCCCCCTCCCTCGGCAGACCTGCATGGGCAAGGACGTCACCCTTCACGTCTCTGCAAGCAACCCTGCTATGCTGCTCTACCAGAAGTTTGGATTTAAGACCGAGGAGTACATTTTGGATTTTTATGACAAGTATTACCCCTTGGACAGCAAGGAGTGCAAGCATGCCTTCTTTCTCAGGCTGCGGCGCTGAGCTGCTGGAGGGGTCTGGGGGGCTGGGAAAAGCCCAATCCATCCAAAAAACTCCCCCAGCTTTTCCAACTCCCCCAGGTGGAGGATGTTGGCTGCCACAGGAGAGCTGGAACATGCTGATGTGTTTACCCCTAGGACTTTAGATGTCAGCAGTGAGATGTTGTATGTGGAAAATACAATCCAAGAGGATTGATTCCTGTGTTCCAAGGGGAGAGGCCTGGAAATGCCAACTAGGATACATTAAAACTACTGGAAAATTGAAATTCCTTATGGGGAATCTTCCTGTCACTGTTACTTTGGAGAGCCTCATTATAGCAAACAAAAATACCAAACAAAAAAGTGTTTCTCACTTCAGAGAGGCCCCATGGATTTCAAGTTTTGAAACCTGTACAAAAGATGTTCCAGGTTTTTTGTCTCTGTTTTTGTTTATAAGCAAAAATGAACACCTAAACTTTAAACCATTCAGTGTTTCTGTGGTTTGATTGCTTTGTTAGGAACTGTCTTGAGTCTGTGAAGGGAAATAAGGTGCCTGTAGCTGGATGTTAACTTTAGGAAAGTTCTACATGTACCAGGTGAGTAGTCCTGGAACCATGTTTCAGGAATACTGAAAAGCATGCAGATTCCTGTTTGTCCCCAGTACAAGGCTCAGAGGAGACACCTTCATTTTGCTCCTTCCCTGCTTCCTCCTTTCCCCTCTTTGCCCCATGCTCAGTGTGAAGTTCTCGTAATGCGCAGTGTTTGTGTTCAGGAACGGTGTCAGGTGGGTTTGTGTCTAGGCAAGGTAGGGCACCACAGCTGCCACATCAAGTCTTTGGAATCTTTCTACCTCTCTGCTGGTTCTTGGTTGGCAGACCAGCCCTTTGGGCACGCCTCTAACCACAGAGCAGCCTCACAGGCTCTGGCACCCACCTCCTCCTGCTACAGGTGTTCTGGCTGGAGGAAACTCAGAGCAAAAGTCAGTGGGGACGTTTGAAATGCAGGCTCTGATTTGTAGAAGCAGTCTGCTCACAGCTTGGAGGGAGAAGAGGGCAGAGGTGGCCCAGATCCAGTTCTTGGAAGCACCTAGGCTCTAAGTATCAGTAAAGAGGAGAGCAAAGAATAAATAGAAATACTCAAGAATTAAAAAATACAACCCAAACAGTTTTTCTGGTAGTGGCTCTTGTCCTTTTCCACAGTGTAGCAGCTTTTTGCCTTCCCTGACTCAGCACAGATGAACAGAAAGCTGCACTGACCAAAAGCCAGGTTGTGCATTTTAACTACAGATCACATCCACTGGGATGGTCCTTTCATAGCAAGCCCATGGACAGCTACATATCAAATGTGACTTTTTTGTGTACCTGTTGGCTACCTGACTACAACAGTAGTTGCCATAATGGAGTCTTCATTTTGGTAACAGAAAAGAAAGGGACAGAAAATGTTTTTGTGTAGCCAATGTCCTTCACTACCAACCAAAACCAGTGGTAGTAGGAGGGTAAAGCAGCACAGCCAAGGGTTGTGTGCCCGAATGTCCGTGCACATTTCTGCTTGTTTCATGACTATGTGAAAATTTTCAATGTTCTTAATGTTATGAGTTAGCTGAAATTTGAAAGAAAAGAAATATGTCTTCATGAATGTAACTAAAGCCCTTTCCTTGAAAAAGTCTGTCTCTAGTCATACTGTTTGTTAAGGTGTCTCTCCATTATCTTATTTCATTAGAATCTAGCAAGTTCCAGTATGGCCTAAGAGGATATGTGTGGGCAATTGACCAAGGCAAGGACTTCCACATTTCCCTCCAGGCATCCTCACAAAAGGCACTTACATGCAAGGCCTTAGCAGGCTCTTCCTTTCCAGACAGAATTAGGAGATAGAAAGTGGTCTGAAAAAGATGACCAGTTCTGCATTGTGTTCTTAAAGGTGACCATGAAGATTTTGAGGACCATCTTGCTCTGTGGCTTTGTCCCTCAGGGACTGCCAAGTGACAACAGCCCTGTGACACCTGCTGTGCTGCAGACAGCTTGTTTTATCCAGGTCCTTCATTTAACCCCAGATCCTCAAAGGCAATGAAGTGATCTCAGGATGGGAGCCACGGCTTTGCAAAGGGTGAGGTTCTTCTAATGCACGTAGTAAAGGAAGCAGACAAACGCTGCTCTCAGCCCTCTCTTTCCCTCCTGACCCAGCCCGGATGCTGGGTCACCCAAGCTGTGCTTGAGGAGCCAACGCCGCCCTGCCCCATGGCACGGTTCCTTCACTCTTCCCTGAACTGGGCAGCGACCGCAGCACTAAGAGGAAGTGCCAAACACAGCTGAACTAAGCAAAGCTTTCCTGGATAATAAAGGTGGAACCTCAGCCTTTCCAAATAGAGTAGCAAAGCCCAAGTGTTTCCCTGAGCTTTGAGTCGTTGCTACCAAGGAAAAAGCGCCCTTGTGGGTTGTGGCTCGGGCTCCCCGGGCGCTGGGCGGGCGCCGTGAGGGCAGCGAGCCCGCCCCGCTCCCGCCCTGCCCCGCGCGCGCCGCCGTTTGAACGGGGCCATGGAGGGACTGTCGGCGCTGCCCGAGGTATGGCGGCTCTACTTCGCCTCCGTCCGCGCCGCCACCTTCCGCAACTGGCCCTTCACCGAGGGCTGCGCCTGCACGCCTGAGCGGGTGAGCGCGGGGCCGGAGAGGCGGGAGCGGGGGCAGGAGCGGGGCCGGGCGGGCACTGACGGCCTCCCCTGTTCCTACAGATGGCGGCGGCGGGCTTCGTGCATTGCCCCAGCGAGAACAGTCCCGACGTGGCGCAGTGCTTCTTCTGCCTGAAGGAGCTGGAGGGCTGGGAACCCGACGATGACCCCTTGTGAGTAGCGGGAGGATCCCTCGGCCTGTGCCCCCATCGACGCCGCCCCGGCCTGGGGGAGCCGCTGGTGGCAACCGAGGGACTCGGCAGGGCAGAGCGGCTGCATGCGGCTCCTTGGGCGCTGCTGCCTTCTCTTCTATTTTCACTTTCTTTCCTCCTCTTTTCAGGGAGGAACACAAAAAGCACTCTCCGGACTGTGGTTTTCTTTCTCTTCAGAAAGAACCTGCTAACCTGACGGTGCAGGAGTTCCTGAGGCTGGACAAAATGCGAATGAGAAAGGCACTTGTACGTATACGGCATCTTTTCTTTGGGTTGTTAAGCTGTCCTCGTTCCTTACCACAAGGCTTTGTGCAGAGTGCTTTGTTGCATCCGGGCTCGGGCTGGATCAGCCAGTGTGCCCTTTCCTGGTTCTCAGCCATGCTTTAGGCGGGATGTATCCCACTTTCCCCTTGAAGCTGAACGATGCTCCACTTAGTGGTAGACAGTTACATATTATTTTTACTCTTTGCAGAAAAAAGAGATTTCTCAGATGATGACCAAGGTTGAAGATAAAGCCAAGACCCAGCGTTGTAGTATACAGAATCTGTCCTAGACTGCTGCAGCTTCATAGTTGCCAGCGACGTCTGTGTTGTCCACATGCTGCAGCGCTGCCCCTGTGACTGAATGGTCGTGCTGCACTCCTCTGTCTGGGAAGTACCTTAGGTTTGATGCATTGCGTACATAATCTTTTTCTGCAGGGATTCTCCTAGTTTTCCTGCTGCTTTTTTAAGGATTATTATTTGTGGGTTTGCTTGTTTTCTTTTTTTTTGTTTCTTTTTTTTTTTTTTGTAAATCCATCTGTTAAGAGGTATTGCTGTCTCTTGGAGATACTGGTAACTCTGGTGCTAAAACTTGTATTTCTGATAGGGGTTGACATGCATTTCCATTTTTGTATGGAATACAAATGTTTTTAGATACTTAGGGGCATAGAAAGGAGAAGGAGTTTTAAAAATACTTCAGGGATTTAGGACTGTGGCTCTTAACGCTGAGTTATACCACACCTCAGTGTGCCTGGTATTCTTGTAAACTTCTGTTTGTAGTTGGCTGCTTCCTCATGTTTATGCATTTATAAATAAAAGTGGAAGGCATAACAAAAAAGTAGTTTTATTCAATTTTCTGGAGGATAAGAATCTGATCTTTACTGCAGTGGGCTGCGCTGATTTTAAAATCAAAAAAGAAAATAAGCTCATCAGTTACAGCTTGCAGTGGTGTTGCTTAAGTGTCAAAATCTCATAAGCAGTGTTCATCAGGCATTATAGACATTTCAGAAACACTGAAATTTATTTGTGCCTGGGAATGTTTGGTTTGTCCCTTTGTTTGGAAAGGAAAAGAAAATTTGCAGAGTAGAGTGCAGTCAGAGGGGAACTGTTCTCTGAACTGCCAGAAAGGAATGGGGCAATCTTGGAGAAAATATTTGACTGTTACAAGGCCCAAGGCGATCACACAGGGTCGTGGATTCTGCAGACAGAACTGGACACATGTGATCAGGTGCTCCCAAAGTCAAAGAACCTTCAGTTTTATTGGGGAAAAAGTTTGTTGTAATAACACAACGATGAGAACAATGTTCCTGTGTCTCATAAGTTTGTTCAATGTTCTCTATCCAGACTTACTTGCAACAGTGAAGTAACATTATTATCTCCAGCTGCAACAGCCAAATCCAGTGCTGAGTGCCTTTTGCATGCTTGTATTGCAGCTGTAAATGCAGAACACATTGGTTTAAACTGCTTAAATTCTTTGCCACGTGACTGCACTTAGTGAGGAACTGGCTTGTAGGTGAATGTTGATGTGGAGTATCTTTAGAATTTCTGGATATTCCTTCCCACAGGGACATGGGGCAGACTCTGGCCCTCCAGTGGTGCCAAGCAGGTCTGTGCTGGCAGGCTGAGGGGGAACCTGAGCCTGAGCTGGAGGCCAGCCACAGTACCTACCATAAGAGGGCTTGGATGCACTCTTCTCCCTCCAGTCCCAGCAGAACTGCCTCATGGAGAGCTGTGTTGTGGTGTCTGCACAGGAGGAATGAGCAATGCACTTATTACCTAAGGAAACTTTGCAAATAAAACTTAGGAAAACGAATAGTAGGATACAGAACACACAAGAAGTGGGGTAGGCTTTGGTGGGGTTCATCATATTAAGTGGAAGTGGATGGGCAAAGGAACTGAATAGAACCCCAGCTTTTATAACAGAAGTTACGAGAAATCTTCAAAGCTGGTAACTGAAAGAGGGAGTATGGATACTGTCATTGAAAGGAGCAGATTTGTGGAGGAGAAGGTGAGGTTTAATTCTCTGGAGCACATGTGATTTTTATTTGGTAAAACTTGGAAAGAGCCAAGGCAAAGGATCAGAACTCATTTACGGCCCTGACTGCTGGTCAATGTCAGCCCCTTTCTGCACCAGAGGGGAGATGGCTCCTGTGTGCTTGTTCAGGGCAGCAGCTGTGAAGGTAGGGCGTTCCTCCTCGCGCAGGGAATTGGGGTCAGCTCCCTGGAACAGAACAGAAGCAGAGGGAGCTGGTAAAACCATGCTTCAGCTTCTTTAGATTCTTCAGCTTCCACCTTGCTTTTGTATTGTGCCAATTCAAGTTGGCAAATGGGCTTCATGCTCAAGACAGGGAGAGGTTAAAAGTAGCCAAATTAAATCCCAGAGCAGAAATACAGAGTTTGTGCTTGCTTTTGCTATATAGAGGACTTGATCCTAAATTCTAAAACAAATACTTTTTTGTTTGTTTGTTTTAGCAAACCCAGAGAAGACTGCCTTATGCACTGACCAAATAGAAATGTGGGGAAAACATCTATAAATGTAAAACAGGCCTTATGTTCTCTAAAATGCTCTTTCAGTCTTAAGAGTGATATTGCAAGGCTGTTGCCTCCTAATCATCAAGCTGAAGTGCATCCCAGGCTAATATTTATGCAATAAACAGCCAAAGAGTTGAAAAAGGAAACTTCATCAAGTGTAACTTCCATCACTGAGCAATTGTTCTATGAAGGTGATTCTTCCTTTCCCAGTTTGACCCAGTTCATCAGCAGCTGTCTGGACTCTGGCTGTAGAGACAGCCAGGAACATTTAACGCAGGGAAAATACAAGTAGGTGGGTCAGATTCTGCCTTGGAATTAAAGCGCAAAATGCACACAGTGGTATGAATTCAATGTATCTGAGTCTCATTGTTACTAATCCCTGACTTCTTTGAGAATGTCTTTCTTAACCTGAGCAAGTGTTGGCTTATCCTGGCTAATATCTCACTACTGAGATCTTCATTCAGCAAGTGTGTCTGCAAATGATTCACTTTACGTCAGTGCAGCTCTTCAGGGCGCACAAAGATCTGCTCAGTACAGTAAAATTAAACATAGGTACATGTTTAGAGTAAAGTTGGAAGCTTCCAGAACTTGTGGAACTATTTTCTTTTAAAAATGTGTATATTTTGCCTCAGTGAAATTATATTAGTTTACTAAATCTTAACAAACAAACAACAAAACTTAAAACCTTTTCCTTTTATTTCTTCCCAGCTTTCAACCTTTTCTCATTTTGAAATGTGATATGGACATTTCCCATTTGAAATTTTCCATTGTCATTACTGACAATCCCTTTAGTAGATTGTTCTTTCAGGAAATTTGGTCTCCACTGGAAGTAAATCCTTGCTTCTTAAATTAAACTAGGCCTCTGTGGAGTCAAATGTTGTAAAGTCAAGGGAAGATGACAATACATATGATATTGCTCCTGAAAAAATCTTTAAGAGAATCACTGCAACAGTCCTTAGGTCTAATGCAGTGTCAAAATTGAATGGGTTCAAAATGAGAGGAAAAACATCTAATTAAACTCTTAGTAGTAAAGCAAATTACTTACTTTCAGTTCTGAACTAAATGTCAGTTACCAATGCTCAGGTTTTATATTAGGTTGGACTTTAATTCCCTGCCCCCAGTCTTTTCTGTTTTAGTGCCCGGATGCCCTCCTTCATATATTACTGCTCTATATAAATCTTTCTTCCTGTATTTGCAGAAGAGACTTACAGAGAGCTTATATTCCTGTCCCATGAGTGTTCTTGACTTGGTGCTCTTTATTTTGCCACTTGAATAGAAAAGATTATGATCATCTCTGCCTACCAGAAAGGAAAACAAGTGTTAATTCAAGGCAAAGTCAGTATCCTAAATAGAACTTGGAGGAGAGATCTGGAAACAATTTATCCACAATCCAAGCAGTATTTATCAGTTTTTCACATGAGACAGTGATTAAATACTTGTTGTAATTCATACTGGTCTTAACAAAAGGTTTGCATGGCTGCCAGTGCAGTAACTGCCTCTTGCCAAACCTCAAACTGGAAGCACAAAGTGGATGAAACTTACAGTAGTTTCACGATTATAAAC
>VRYO01002297.1:421818-501690 GCA_009812075.1 Sialia sialis
GTGGTCTTCCTGGCTACCCGGAAGTGCGGCTTATATTCAGGTGCGGCTTACGATCATGAAATTACTGTAAATTATAACAGTGGATTGAAATTGCTGTAAATGTCCAAACTACTCTTTCATTATTTATTGTCATTACAGCGAATCTCTGAAAATGTCTTAATAAAAACAGACTGAAAAAAAGTGTTAATCTAGGTAATGATAGCAAGAAAATAAACATTGGCTAAGGTTTTGTGTGTTATATAATGTTGTTACATTCCAGTGCAGACACAAGCACAGGTTGGCTGCAGGTGCTGCTAACAGGGAACAGCAAACACAAATCTTCAAGTGTGGTGGAAGGTTCTGCTCCCTTGGAAATAAAAGCTAATGCAACCCAGTACAGACAGAGACTTTATGTGTCCTCTCTCTGTCTCAAAGCATGAAGTTAGTTTGGACAAAGTCAGTGGCTATGCAGCAAAATCCAGTTTTCTTTCTATGTATTGTATTTTTGCTTCACCCAATGTTGTACTTAAGCTGTGAGGTTCAGCATTCTGTGATCCTTTGGGAGAAACAAAGCAAATTCCTGGGAAGACCAGCTTCTATAAATCCACTGAACCACTGGATGACCCCAGAAAACACCACCCTGGTTTCTCACTCCAAAGGATGAGCTCTCAGGACAGTACATCAGCTTCTCACCCACAGCCTCCAGGATCATTGGACAGCCACAGTCCAGAAGGTAACATCCAAAAGGTAATCCAACCACACAAACACTTGATGGATAAAAATCATCTTGAGAAAGCCCAGTCAGTGCTATTCACAAGGATCATTTAGATTGCAAACTGCTTGGGGAAAGGCTCATCTCTGACCTGCAGGGTAGGAATGCTTTAGAGAACACCAGCTATGTCTGTCCCCTTGCCAAAACAGGACTAAAATAAAACAAAACAGGATACTCACTTTGTAACTGCCAGGGCCTTGACCATTATTTTCCCCTCTGGTAATGTGATAGGACCCTTATACTCCAATGTGTTGCATACCCCATAACCAGGTTTCCAAATGAGTTCTGGTTTACTTCCATCTAAAGTGTAATAAATAGAGGCACCGGGTGTATCTGAAAGAAACAGAAAAAGTAGTGCTTCAAACTGTAGGCAACCTTGGAAAAACAGAGTACTCACTACCGTGCTTGATTTTTCTCACATAAAGAAAATAAAGCAGTTCCATAAGTGATTGAATGGTTGGGATCAAAACTGTTTCTCCAATGAAATATCAGTTACTTAAAAAAGCAATTCCATTGTAAGCAATCTTTCTGACAGCAAAGTATGTGAAATGATTTTGCATGAAGACATTGCAGCAGCTTGTCTACTTCAATGACAGAAAGGGTATTTTCTGCCATTGCAAAAAGTGACAATTCAAAAATTGTAACGACAGTGTTGGAAGTGACCTGGCACATGATTCTTTCAAGCACTATTTTTGCAGTTAAAGCAAAAAGCAACAGCTTAAAAGTTTGGCCTTGGAAGCAATCAAGACTGCTAACACATGTAACTTTCATGTCAGTAATATTGCTTGGATGCATAAAATTACATGCAAGTATATTTGGTACATCAAACCTGTTGGTTAATTTTATAAGTTCTTTAATAAAATGCACACTTCAAAAATAAATATGAAAAAGTATAAAGGCCAAATGTTTCAAATGGACATATAAGTAAAGTCTGAGATGTAGTTGAAGCTCTTGTTCATACCTGATTTTATTTCTATGAGAGTATTTGTGTCTATTTCCCGTTGAGCTTTCCCTGGAGGTGGGATTCGAAGTGGGATGATCTGAGGAACTAAGACAGAGCCAGCTGTCATTTTTCTTAGCTGTGTTCTTTAAAACAGAAAAGTAAAAAGGCAGACAATAATTTTCCTAGAAAGAATAATGCATGGAGAAACACAATCTTTTAGCATGTCTCCTTGTCTTTGTTTCTCTTAAAAGAAGAACAGTGGATTCTGTAAACCATCCTGTGACTGTGATTCTGTGTGTTTGAGCTAGAACAGCTTTAACACCACATGTCAGTGATACATGGAAGCAGTAAGGAACAGGAATCTCTACAGTAATCATGTCAGATATGAAACCAGCCTCATTTCACTATGGCCACCAGTACAATTACCGGATACCCTGAAAATGACTAAACAAAAAAAGCAAGTTATTGTATGAATCAATAAAATATCCATAAAACAGGTGCCAAACCTGATTTATCCTGATGTGCATAGTCATTATCATGTCATGTAACTCAAGAATGATACATTGCATTTGGATATGATGACATTTTACAAAACAAAGAGATGAACTCCAGATCTTGGGAATCGATGCTCGGGGCCAGGAGACCCGTCTGTGCTACAAGGATTTGGTTTTGTAACCAGCCCTGCAGCGCTCCAGAAACAGCTCTTGTGCTACTCATCAATGCAAGCAGTGAGGGACACTCCCCACCCTCTCTGGGCAATCCGTCCCAGTGCTCAGCCACCCTCACAGGGAAGAAGCGAGGTGGAACTTCCCGTGTCCCAGATTCTCTCTGTTGCCTCTTGTCCTATTTTTGGGCACCACAGAGCCGAGGCTGGTCCATCCTCTCACACACACCCACCAACCATGGGCGAGGCGAATCAGATCTTCACCTGCTCTAAGGGGGCTGACAGCCTTTCCCTCACGATCCCACCTGCTCTTGGCACATCCGGACCAAAGGTACGCGAGGGTCCGCTCCAGCCTTTTGGGACCGCTTCCCTGGCGGGACGCACGCAGCCCCAGCGGCACCCACGTCCCGCTCCCTGCCCCTCTACGGCTTGGTCCGCACAGCTCGTCCCGCTCCACCCTTGCTGTCCAGGCCCTGCTTACCCCAGTGGATCCCGCCGGATCCTGTCCTTCCCCCCCGTTTCCAGGGACGCCGCGCGCCCGCCGCCCATTGGCCATTGCGCAGCAACCGATCCCGCCCGCCCCCTCCGGCGCGCGTCTCTGACGTCATCTGGCCGCGCTGGAGCCCCGTGCTATGGCGGAGGTGAAGGTGAAGCCGGAGGTGCCCGATCCCATGGACATTGAGAACAGGTGCCGCGGGCGCCCGCAGGCAGACATGGAAGCTGCCGGGAGAGGGGGAGGATGTGTGGAGGCTACGAAAGACATTTTTAGGGCGGGGGGAAGCAGGCGCGGCGAGGCCTTTTCTTTCAAGGCCTGAGGGGGGTGGTTCGACGCCTGAGTGTTAATCAGAAAATAGGTGCTGAAGGAGAGGGTTGTTGGGGGCACTGAGAGTTTCGTGCTGGGAGGTGCTTAGGGGGCAGTGGAGGTTGGGTCAGGTCACTTTTGGCTGTCCCGGAATTTTTCTGGTCTTGGAAAGGGAAATGGTGCACAGGGAGTTGGTGCCGAGCTCCCTCAAGAAGTAATTGATAGATACTTGTCCCCTGAGTTGCTCTTGTCGCTCTCTTCGTCCTGACTCCAGTACTGATTGGATTTGGCTTTGGATGCAGCAGAACATGACTTTTAAAGTGCTTCTCTCCTCCTGCAGGATCATTGAGCTGTGCCACCAGTTCCCTCATGGCATCACAGACCAGGTGATCCAGAATGACATGCCTCACATGGAAGCCCAGCAGAGAGCTGTGGCCATCAACAGGCTGCTCTCCATGGTAGGGACAGCCCACCTTCCTCATCTTCCTCAGCACATACATAACCGCAAGGCCCATTATGGATGGGGAATTAATTAGCTGTAGAGAAAAGGATGGATGTTAGCCCATGCTGTCATTTGTGAAGATGTTTTCTGAACCCCTTACAAAACCCCAAGCTTGTAGATTGCAGTGATGGCACACAGGTGAAACTTGCCAAATCTGTAAGAACTAAGGCTATAACTGTAATGCCTAGCTAGTAATGGCAGAGTGAATGTCAGTTAATGCACTTACACTCTTAGGCTTGTCTAGTTGCTTTCCTCTTCAAAATAGGAAATAAGCATGCAGAGCAGAACAATCTTCTTGTGTGTGTGAGAGATGCCAGTAATTTGCCTCTAAGAGTGACTGCCCATCAAAGCTGGCAGCTTTCCCGTGATGGCCACTTAGTAAGAAGTAGAACTTTGTTACTGGAATTTGGAATTGTTCAGACCTCCACCATGATTTCTGTGTAAATTAGTGCTTTGGTGGAAACAGAGCAAAGTATACAAGAACCTGATGTCCCTTGTACCATATGAAAATCAGGAGAAATAATAGGAACTGTGTAGTTGTTGTGGGAAGGGTCGGGAACTGTTTATTTCTGATAGCTGATGATAAGCGGAAACTTGTCAGGAGGAAAAATATCATCAAGGCTGTTATTGTTTCCAGTGGTTGGAAACATTGGTTTTCATTTTTCTTTATTTAGTTGACATTAAATGAGGCTTTTATTGTAGAATTTCATAATGTTCTTCTAAAACACCTTCTGAAACAAGCTGTTTGGAGGAAAGTAAATGCATTGTGCCCATCTCTCCTAGGGGCAGCTGGACCTTCTGAGGAGCAGTGCAGGCCTCCTGTACAGAATCAAAGATTCCCAAAATGCGAGGTAAGCCTGTGTTTGCTGGGTAAATATATTTGGAACATAAATCTTGTTTGAATCCAACTTCTTTCAAATTTTGGACCTTTCAAAGATCCTCATGTCTGTCTTGTTTTACAGTAAAATGAAAGGCTCTGACAATCAAGAGAAGCTGGTTTACCAAATCATAGAGGATGCAGGCAACAAAGGTACTTTAAATTATGATTGTGAATGGTTCTAACTCTGTTTACTTATGCTTGCCCAGACAATACAAATATAAAATCTAATACCCCCATACCTGCTTGTTTTTCCCCAATCCCTTTTTTCCATTCCTTCCCTTTTGCTGGGAGTGGCAGGCAAGCAACCCAAGCAGTGTTCTGATGTGCCTTTCAGTTTGTATGTACAGATATAAATGGTTTCTTCTATTTATTTTGTTCACTTCTCTGTTTTTACCAGGTATTTGGAGCAGGGACATTAGGTACAAAAGTAATCTGCCTTTAACAGAGATCAACAAGATACTGAAAAACTTGGAAAGCAAGAAGCTAATTAAAGCAGTTAAATCTGTGGCAGTGAGTATTTTGTGACTTTTTTTCTTGACAATTTCAAACATCTGCTGCATGCTTTGTATTCTTTTAGCAGGGACCTGGGGACAAAGAAACCTCCTTTTACCTGCAGCTTTCTCTTTAACTGTGCACCAATGTTTGACTCCCTGTCTTTAGCGTGCAGGTTTGAGATTCAACAGATATTGGGTCTACAGGTCAGCTTCTCTGCTCTCTTCAGTTACCTGGTTCACACTGGCTGTGGTAAAGCAGGTGAAGGTAGAGAAGTTGGACATAGAAAAGCAGTAGTTGTTTTCATGTGGAAGATGCTGGCTTCATCTAATCTTCCAACACTAGGTTATAAAATGATTAGGAATTGAAATGGGTTCTCTTTGTCTCTGTGTTACCTGAGGGTCAAACAAGTTGAGGGTAGCTTGAGTCAGGTGGATTGCTGTGCCTTAGGTAGTAATAAATAGGAGTAATAAAATAGGATTTATCTATTTTATAGTAATAAAATGCAGATTATCTGCTTAAATGCTCGTTCCTTATGAAGGCTTTCAGCTGTTGAGAGCTGTACATTTCCCTCCAACAGGCATCCAAGAAGAAGGTCTATATGCTGTACAACCTGCAGCCTGACCGCTCCGTCACTGGAGGGGCCTGGTACAGTGACCAGGACTTCGAGTCTGAGTTTGTGGAGGTGTTAAATCAACAGTGTTTCAAGTTTCTGCAGAGTAAGGTGAGTGCCAAAGTCACTTGCCATTTATTTGGTAAGCAGATGCCTGGCAAGGCTTAGGTTTTCCATCGGTGTTGGCAATTATTGCAGCTGGATTGGCAAATCTGTACTGAAGTATTATTTTTGTCACAGTAAGTGTGATGGTGTTATATTTTAATGATGGATATTTTTACACGCTGGACAAGGAAGGAAGCCTTTTGTCTCAGAGGTCCAATGACAAACTGTCCCAGGTGACCCAAAATTGTGTATTCCTTATCTTCCATATGCTAGTCTGCCCAATTATATTGCCGTCCCTAAGACCCAGCAACCCAGGAAAGAGGAACTTGTGTGTTTTATCCAGAATCCTTTTAAAATGGGAGACCGACACCAGGGGAAGTGCTTTTTTTCCCCTGGGCACCCGAGGGGGTTGCATGGGGCGGGTCTCCAAGTTGCAACCTGAGAAGCTGCATTTTGCAATCCAGACCTGCTCCAGAGGGAATTTCGCAATACCTTTTCCCGCCGCTGCTCGGGACAGCCAAGGAGGAGTCAGACCCTCTCTCCAGGATTTTCTGCCGTGTGTCGAGGGCAGGGCGGAGCCTGCAACTAGCCGGGAGGTTTTTTCCAACGGTTTTGGTAGCATTGGAGCCTTTTGGCTAAAAATTGTTTGTCCAGGTTTTGTTTTGTCTCTGTCCCCCTCTGATTGTTGCTTGTGGAAGTTCTGGAACCATGGGAATTGTTATCTTTTATTTTATATTTTTTCCCCTTCTGTCTTCTTCCCTTTTGTCTCCCTTTCTATTGGTGAAATGAGATTGGTTAAAAAGAAAGGGGAGGTAACTAATTTTGGCGTCTCCACCCCATATAATTGTCTTAAACTAAGACACAAACCAGCAGCAAAGAGCACAGGACTAAAAAAATCTCTGAAAACTCACTGTGGTTTCTGCAGAGCACTTCATTTCTGAGAGGGTGCAAGGTAGCAGTCAGTCAGGTAGCTCTGCCTAGAAGACAATTGCCCCTAGTCTAAACTGTCCCTGGTTCATTAAATGTGTCAGCAGGTTGTAGCATTTGTCTATTCCATTATAGTATATTTTTTACTGGCTCTAGGTACAGCAGAAACTTATTTTTTTTGTCAACAAAATGCCAAATGCTGGTATTCGTTCATATTAATCTGAATTACAGTGTAAATTTTATGTCATTTATTATAAAATTATATTTGATTGTGCAGTGCATTGTCTCACATACACCAGTATTAAGAATATAGGTTTAAATGCTAAACATGTCCCAGACGTGGAAAACAAGTTTTGTTTTTGAGTCTGCCTGAAACTGAACCATGAAGGAGACTCTTGGCAGTGAGTGCTGACTATAACTAACATTTCCTTTTTCTCAGGCAGAGGCAGCTCGAGACAGCAAACAGAGCCCTATGATACAGAGGAACAGCTCGTTTGCCTCATCCCATGAGGTGTGGAAATACATCTGTGAACTGGGCATCAGTAAGGTCAGAACAGATTGATCTCACTACTCTTCAAATTGTCAGTGCGGGATTAGCTGTAGGAGCTGAGGAGTACTGCAAACTTGCTGAAGGTCTCATAAAGGTCCTAGTACCCCACAGCTTGCATAGTGGAGGTGAGGGTTGTGGCTTTGTTGCTTTTTGGGGAGGGTCATTGACACTGCCTGGCATTCCAGGATAGCTTGTGCATGTGGCTTTTCAAAAATGAGACAAAGAATTAGCATTAACTTGTCAACTGTCTCAGCTGGTTTAGATTTCATCATTTCTCTTAAGTTCACATATGCACTTCAAGGAATTTTAGGGGAGGGAAAAAAAGAAGGGGAAAAATTCCTCACCATTACTGGTCAGCATCAGGAAGTATATCTTTAGCAGTCTTGTCTTTTTCTTCTTTCACAATTGTTTTCCTGCAAAACTGGAACTGTATTGTGCTAGGATGATGGAGACATCTCAGGCGCATAGGGAAGTTCTTTTTGGTAAGACCTAGGCTAGTGCAGAACAAAAGTGCTCAGGAGGTAGGAGGTATTAGTATTTGCTTTTCTTTTTGCATCTGCACAACTCCATAAAGTTCCCAGTGAGACTGGTGTCTTTTCCTGGACTAGGTTAGAACTCTATGGATTTGTTACTTGTGGTGTTTGTTCATTTCCTCCTTGCAGGACTCACTGGCACACATCTTTCCTAACATCGATTTCACAAATTGTTTCTTAGGTAGAATTGTCAATGGAAGACATTGAGACCATTTTGAATACTCTGATCTATGATGGCAAAGTGGAGATGACCATTATTGCTGCCAAGGAGGGGACAGTGGGCAGTGTGGATGGGCAGATGAGGCTGTACAGAGCTGTTAGTCCTCTCATACAGCCTACTGGATTGGTCAGGACACCCTGTGGACTCTGCCCTGTGAGTAACTAATTCTGTGTATCATTAGTGGTGCAGGCAGCTCTTGAACACAGGCCTGCAATGGCATGATGGCACATGGCAAGTTCTGCCCACAGGTCAGCCTAGAGTCTGAGCCAGCTGTGCTTAAAAGCTGTCCATGATGCCTTAGCTGTAGTATAACAGGTTCTGTAGTTGGTCTAAACACTTGCTCTGCCAGGTGTTTCCCACTTCCAGCCTCTACTGGACTGTATGTGAAAGGATGCTGTCAAGTGTAGCCTGTTCCAAATTGCATTATTATATTTCTGATCCCAAGTTTGCCTGTGTTTTTACCAAGCTAAATTATTTCTGTCTAGCTTTTGGTCTCTCCTTTCTGGATTGTGAACTGGTTTGTAGGTAAAACTTGCCAGCATGTCCTTTTGTGGTGGGATCCGTTTTTCTCTTCTCCATCAGAGTTGCTGTAAGTCTTCCTAGGTTTAAGCCTCTGATAGACTAATGCTGCTGTACTGGGAAAGAAGCAGAAAACATGGGAGCATGTTACACACAGCAGGCACCATCCAACTGGAAGTAATTACTCTGCTGACACAGGGCTTTCTTTTACAGGTTTTTGATGATTGTCATGAAGGTGGTGAGATTTCTCCATCAAACTGTATTTATATGACAGAGTGGTTGGAGTTTTAAAGTGAAAGAAAACTGTAAACTGGATTCAACCTTCAGCATTTGGCTGAAGCAGCTTGCTTTTTTTAAAAGCAGACTTCTAAGCTTGTAAGCAGCTTCAGGATGTGGAGTGACAAACCGGCCACGTGTAAGTTATGTGAACTATCCTGGGAGTGAACTGGAAGTGGAGTCAGTGCTGAAGATAAAGGCTGAAGTGGAAATGTAGATCCATTCTTGAACCAAAATTGGAGATGGCAACTAAGATTATTGATGTTAAAAAAGATTTCTAAACAACAGTTCAAAATAGAGTTCAAGCAAGGTTGTGCCTTAACATTTATCAGTTCCTTAGAGCTGATCAGAAAGACTTGCTAACAAATTACCAAGAATGAGATCCCAAATTTTGCTTTCAGATTAAAGCTGCTGATGGATGCCTGAGTTCTAAAGCTGACACTTTTCTCCCATGATGGCTTTTATCTAATTGAACACTATGTGGGAAAGATTCTGAATATGTCAAACAGACACAGACTATGTCAAACACTTACTGTTTTTTTATTATCTTTCTTGCCTGCTAATTTATCATTAAACCTCTGATTTTTCTTATGTACATCTGTGCTTCATTTCCTGTATTACTGCCTGGTGCCTGCATCTGTTATATTTATTCCTTCATCATCAAATTTCTGGTGTTCTACAACTGTGTCACGTACATGGATATCTCCACTGCAATTTTGAGTAGAGATGTTCTGGGAAGGTATGTTTTCCACAAGAGAAAGGGTTCCTCTCGCCTGATGGTACAGAGAAAATTTTTATAGATTCCAGCATCCAGAGTAGCAGAGGGCTGCAATGACACACTGGGAGGCAGGGTGGAATGCACAGGGGCTGTGCACAGACAGTCTGGCCCCTTGCTGCCTGTGGCTTCAGCTGGCTCTTGCCAGGCTGGATCTCTCCACAATTACTCAGTATCTTCACAATGGTCTTCCAGCACTGGGGAACAATCAGGAGATCAAGCACAACACAGGGCTTGTTGCACCTGGTGATTTTCAAATGTGCCTGGCTGAAAATAAGCCCTTTGGACACTGTGTTGGGAGGGTGGTGGGAAAGCACCACTATGGCTGAGTTAGCAGCATTCTGGGTAACCTGACAGAAGGTTACCCAGATTTTGGAACAGTTTACCTCATAAGGGTGAGAGACTACATCAGCATTTTCAGTACTGAGTTTGCACTTTCTAAAAGCAGTCTGGATCACGTATAAAAGTGTTCAAATCTCGCTTGATTTCCATTTCCCTTCTTAGAGCACGGATGGAGGACAGAGGCTAATGGGGATAAGTGCTGTACAAAGAACATAAAAACCTCCTGGTTCCTGTCCCATGCAGGGAGGGTATCGATGCAGAGGCAAAGGCTCCTTCTGAGGGAGCAGTTAGGTGTGTGTACTGGAACAAACTGAGCACTATTAAGCTGGCAAGTCCATGGAAGGACTTTGTCGAGGTGAGCACCTCCAGCAGGCTCTCCTTTTGTCGCAGTGCTCTCCGGGTGAAAGGGATGCATATCTTTACAGAGGCTGAAGAGCTCTTACAAAAGAGATCTGGGTGTGAAATGGTTGCTTTGTTCTTCCTCTGCCCCCTTTAACAGTCAGCACAGAAATGTCGAGGGGAAAATGCTGCTCTCTTTTCTGAAGGGAGCCTTGGATCTGACATCCTTTATTCCACCCAAAGTAATTTCACTGAGATGTGGGGCTGGGGTTGCCTTTGTCTTCCTGTCTTCAAAGGGGACCTGACAATGGGGTCCTGAGTCCTGTTGCTGCAGAGACAACGCAGTATTTGTGCTCTACTGCAGCCAGAAGATAACTTCTGGGGAAGCAATAGGACTTTATCATGCAGGTAAGTCACTTTATGCTCTATAATCACATTCATTGGCAATAAGAAAAAGGAGAGAAAGCTCTCCTCAGTGAACAGCTTGAGGAATTAGATACATGGTTTATTAAGCTCTTTAAATTTTCGAATTGGATTTATCTGGCTTTGATGACCTTTGTGGTATCTGAAACTTATTGGTGTTGAAGCTGTAACAAGACTTCTCAGATTTGGGGAAAAGTGCCTATAAGGGAAAAATAATTTCAATTTAGTTTCTTAGAGATAGGAATCTGTCTCATCTACTTCTATATGAATCAGAGAAATTATCTTTTTGTCACTCTTCATGAACCTGGCTGATCTATCAGCCTGACGTTCTTATCTGAAAAGGAGTAAATGCTAAAAGGTAGCATTAATAGTGTCCTGAGTTTTGTCAATCTTCTCCCTGGCAATGCTGTCCCTATTCTAAACTGGTATGAAATGTAATGTTTTGAGGAAGGTACTATAGTAGCTCCAGTATTCAATATGAACACACTTACGTGTAGAAAGCTGAATTATCCCTTAAAACATGGATGACAAATTGGAAGCATGATCTGCTCATTTATCTTTGCAGGCCTCATACAGAGTTCAGCTGCTGCAGGACCATGAGAACCCTCCTAAGCTGGAGAGAACTCGTCCTGCTGTCAACCCATGAGTCTCTTTTGTGTGGTTCCCTCACTAGTCGTAGCCAACTGCCCAAATGCGAATTGGAGGGTGGGCACACCCAGATGCCATTTTCTCTTGGAATCAAGTGCAAAATAGTTTTTTAATTCCAAGAGGAACATTGACTATGGTAGCTAGCTGCATTGTGAACTGATGGTGTTCAGCTGGCAGGTATTGCCTAGCATGTGTAGCCTTTACACTCCAAAGTTTAAAACATTAGGATGAATGGCAGACTTGAAGCTTTGGTAGTGAAAACATTTACCCCGTGGCTGAGTGGCTGTTTAGTTTTTTCCTGAGGTTGGTTGGTTGGGGGTTTTTTATTTTTACTTGGATGGCAACTGACCCGTTGAAGGTGTGATGGGTAATTGCTGTTCCTCTGGTGCTGTTACAGCACCATCTCCTGTCTCTTCCTGGGATGGCTGCCCCAGCACTCCAACAGAGAAAAAGCTTGGTCTTAAGCCACACTGGTTTCTCTTTTGCCTCCACATGCAGAGCAGATTTTGGGAAGAAGCTATAGTGAGTGGAGACAAGTGGGTGTGCTATTGCTGCTAAACATTTGATGCTTTGAAACAGGGTACAGACACCTCAAACAGAGTTGTCCTCTGCCACACTTGACCACCTTTGCCTCTTCTTCTGCTTGGCTGGGACTTTCTGTTCTTTCATCTGGCTAGGCCCTCCTCAGCCACGCTGAACCCAGCTTAGCTTGCAGCCTGGAGGAGACCAAAAGGTATTATGACAAGCTTCACAAATGATGTCCAAATTCTTGTTGAAAATGTTCGTTTCCAACATGAGAAAGTTGGTCATTGCACTTTGCTCACTCTTTGGGAGAGCTTCTGTGGAACAGGGAGGACAGGAACCAGAGCTCAAAGCTTTCTTCTCCTTTAGCTGTTAAACACAAACCAAGCTGGGGCTAATGTAGGCAGCCTGTGGTGTTTTCCTTTCTCCTACTTTTTGAGCACGCTTGTGATTCTTTCAGGAAATGCATTTGGGAAAGTTTTACTTGGGTTATTTGGCCCACAGACAAAGGGCTCCTCTTCCAAACTGCTTTGGTTTAACCCAGCAGACAGGTGAACACCACACAGGTGTTCCTTTACTTCCTCCCCAGTGGGATGGAGGAGACAATTGTAAAAAAGAGTAAAACATGTAGATTTGGATAAAGACAGTTTAACAGGGCAGGAAAGGAAGAGAAAAGAATGGTAAGAGATTATATAAATCAAGAGATGGACAATACAGTTGCTCCTTCTCTGCTGACTGTTGCCCAAGAAGTGCCAGAGCAGTGGGCTGGAAGCCAGCAGCCAACTCTCCCAAGTTTTATTATTCAGCATGACACCATATGAGAAGAAATAAGGAAAATGCCTTGAGCCACTTTGGATCAGTTATCCTGCCTTTGTCTCCTTCCAAATTCTCATGCACCCCCAGCTTCCTGGCTGGCAGGGCAGCATGAGAACCTGTAAAGTACTTAACTTAGTGTAAGAGTTGCTCAGCAAGAACTAAACAATCAGGGTGTTATCAACATCTTCCTAATCCTAAATCAAAAATGCAGCACTAAACCAGCTCTGAGGGAGGAAAATTAACTCTGAAAGTTGAAAACAGGACACAAACTCACAATAGTTGCTCAATATTTTAGTTAATCTAAAGTTTTCAGGGAGTGCACTATGGCCTTGAAGTCCTGGAGATGGGCAATGGAAGCCCATTGATGTGGCAGTGGGAGGAAGATGTAAACAAACAGGCAATTTCAGAAAAGCAGATTTGTTTTTCTTCCTCCTCAGTCCTAGGTCTAAGCAATACTAGTAATTAGTAAGTAGAATTTCACTTCAGCATACACACATCAGTAATATGCTTCTACTTTTTTATTCCCACTGTATTTGGGATGTCAGGAAGTTGGGAAGGCAAAACGAATGTTCACCTCAGACCTTACTTCATTTTGCTTTGTTTTGGACCTGGAGCTGTATATTCCAAACATAGATTTCTGTTGTATTTAAAAGAAAGAAAAAGGAAAAAAACAAACAAAAAAACCACAAACAAACAAAAAAAACCCAGAGCTGGACAGTGCATGGATGAGTAGCCTTGATCACAGGGTGATAATTTCCTTTAAGCAATGGTGGAGTAGTGCCCACACACATGCCTGGGGGACATTTGTAAGCTGACCACTGCATGAATGTAAGAAAAACACCCAAACTGTTAGAAGCAATTTGAGGTATTTCACTGCATTGCCTTTGCACCTCGAATATGTGTGGAAGTCTGCAGGATTCAGGAATGGATTTGCATCCATGCATTCAGACAGGACAAAAAATACCACTTGCATGTCATCACACAAAGCTGCAGGGGAGGATTCCTGTCTTGAGCTCACTAGGAAAAGGCCTTACCTCCTTGGCTTTGGAAGGGAGTCTGGGAAGCAATACAAGATAGAAACAATGAAAGAGGGAACATATTTGCCTAATTTCAAGGCAGAGACAAATTCCTCGGGCAAGTCTGGTGTGGCAAACCTTTACCTCATATCCACAGGCTCCCTCAAAATTGTGTCCATCCCTGGATCTCTCCTCTCCAGAGGGTCTGGCACTGCAGGGGTTGCCCCAGTAGGCTGAGGTTCAGATTTTCTGGCAGAGTATGAACCACTGTGGCCTCAAGCAGATGTGGGGGTAAAGCTCGGCCAGGGAACAGAGTGGGAGGAAAATCTGATGGACTGTCCCTACCTTGCTACTGGGCTGGATGGCCTCACGACTTTGCCCAGCATGTGCCACTGAGTAAACGTGCCTGGGGACAGAACCTTCGGCCCAAGAGAGGAGTCTGAGACAAAGGTGAGACTGTCTGAGGCTTGCAGTTTATTTCTTAAAAAAGTGTCTCTGTGCTATTAGTGGAGTGTTACTCATAACCTCTTCCCAGGAAGCTCTATGCTCCCTGCTGAACACGACAGCGCGCTCCCAAGCAGCCGAGGCCCTTGAGGGCAGAGCTGCGTCCCTCATGCCGTGCCAGGGTAGAAACACCTCATCCGTCGCCATTGCAAGGCGGAGCCTGCCGCCCTTGGCCAAGACGGGGGTACATGCCGCTGCCACCCCGCCATGTTTAGTAGGGGCACGCCTCTCCCTTCCTTCCGAAGGGCAGCGTAGCGTGCCCTTAACCAAGATGTCGGCGGCTGCGGCACACCCGCCCGGCTCCGCTGAGGCTCCGCCGCCATCTTGGCTGAGGGCAGCGCGTACCGCTGAGGTGGCTTTGCCGTGCGCGCGGGGTGTGCCGGGAGGGAGCGGCGCGAGCGGCGCGGGCAGGTGGGAGCAGCGGGGCTCCGAGGGAATGGGAATGGCGGGGGGGTTGTCTGTGTTCCCTGAAGTGAGGCGGTGTGAGGTGGTCAGTGACAGCCCCTGTGAGGGGGGCTAGTGGTGTCCCCTACAGGAGGGTCTGGAGGGGGCGGTCAGTGGTGTCCCCTGCCGCGGTGCTTTGATGGGGTTCAGCAGTGTCCCACAGAGCAGCACGGGCTCAGCATTGTCGGATTTGGCCGGTCTGGGGATCGGCAGTGTCCCCCAGGGCAGGACTGGGGTCAGCTGTGTGCTCTGTGGAGGATCAGCAGTGCAGCGGGTCAGTGCTTTGCCCTGTGGCCATGCTGGCAATTAGTGGTCTGGGGCGGAGGTGGCACCTATGGCTGCACGGGGGATCTGTGGTGTCCCCTATAGCCATGCCAAGCACAGCAGCGGGATGAGTACAGCTGTCCTCCCACTGAACCTGACCCCAAAGTAGAGCCACAGCCCATGGCAAATCTAGCATGGTAATCGGGGCTCTGCCTGGGGCAGGGAAGTGATGCTGGTCTACAGCTGTAGAAACATGGAATAAATTTGCCCTGTGGTTTTGCTGCATACCTGAGATGTCAAGTGTTTGTATTGCTGTTCTGATGTGCAGGATCTTTTACAGACTTAGCTCTGACTTGCACCTTGACAGACCTGTTTGTGATGGGGATGTGTTGTGAATCCCTCTATTTATCCATCCAGTGACAGTGGTGGAAACAAGGGAGAATTCTTCCTAAGTTTGATTTACATTCTTAATAGCAAGGAAGAGGAAAATGTCCATGCATTTGGAGTTCTCTAGGAAAATGCTACGCCAAAACTTCCCCTCCCCTGAGGTGAGGTGTTGCTTCTGATTTCTCATGTGTGTGGCCCTCCTGAATATCCCACCTGCAGTGGGGACCAGGAGTGAGGAAGTCTTGGAACATCTGCAGCTGTAGGTGAACCTCTGAGTTTCCTTATCTGAAGCAAGTTGTGGAGCTGCTGCTTTTAGCTTCGTGAGGTGCTGCAAGTGCTATGTGGTGTTTGTGGTCTGGATTTGACAAGTAAGTTTTTTGGTAGGCTTGTACTTGTCTTTCTTGGAGAAATCAAAAGTAGTGAAGGCCTGGAAGCTCTTGTTTGTGGCTTATTTTGAAGAGTTTAGTACGGCAACACAGAGAATGGCTCCTCTGTTGTGTTGGGGGTATTCTTCCTTGATGTTTTCTGAAGTCTGCTGGACTCTCAGTTCCTTCCTTACTGGCAGTGGGATAATGATGCCATGCAGAGTGGGTGTCCAAAACACCTTTCTTGACATTTTGTCATGTACTGCTTTCCCTTTGTAAGCAGGTCACGCTAGCAGCTTGGTGACATTTGTGATTGTTTTGGTCTCAGACTTGGCCTCCTTTTCTCCCTGCAGTGTTTCAGCTGAAGGATTCAGGATGTGTTGCAAATCTGGCCTGTTTTCCTTTACTGACCCAGTCAGGCAGGATTGCCTTGGGCCAGGCATGCAACTGATTGGATTTTGAGATTTTAAATGTGAATCATAAGAAAAAAGCCAAAAACCCTCTTGCATTCTGACTTTGAGTGCCCACTCTCCTTGTTTCTTTGTTGGATTTGGTGGTGTTTCAATTTGCTGTAATGTTGATGGAGGGACTGGACAGAGGAGATTAATGGAGTCACATGGTTCATTTGATAATGGGATTAATTCACTGTACTGTATTGGCTTTGTCCTATAGTGATTTGTGCCCCCACCTGTAGTTGATCTGTTGAGCTCCTTTGCAGGCCTGTTGTCCACAGAAGTGGCTGCTGCCTGAACGTCCTTCCAGAGCTTCTGCAGGGCCATGGCGACGTACCTGGAGTTCATCCAGCAGAATGAAGAGCGTGATGGAGTGCGCTTCAGCTGGAACGTGTGGCCCTCCAGCAGGCTGGAGGCCACAAGGATGGTTGTGCCCCTGGCCTGTCTCCTGACCCCACTGAAGGAGCGTCTGGACCTGCCCCCTGTGCAGTACGAACCAGTGCTTTGCAGCAGGCCAACCTGCAAAGCTGTGCTCAACCCACTCTGGTAGGAATTACTCGGCTGGGGATGTTGGAAGTGGCTGGATAATACCTAATTTTCATCTGAATTTCACTGCTTCCTTATTCCCCTTTTGTTCTGCTCAATGCCTGGCAGCCTCTTTCATTTAGATGTGGTGAACTTGTTAAAATCTATACATCAACATGCCTGTTACTAGAGCTGGTAAGAGCAGAGGAGACAGGAGGGTCTTTGGGGAGTCTGTTGTGGCAGAGGGCCCTCTCACCATCCCAGAGAATTTCATGGTGAATGAGGAAACTCATAATAGACAAAGGTGCCCATTATACTGATACTGTGCTCTGGACTGTGATGTTCATTTATTTCCCTGCTGCCTACACATCCTGCTGCTTGTAGGGCAGCTCCAGTATCATCATAATGAAATAATTTTAGAGGAATATCTCGGTCCCATAATCATGTGATGATCATGCATACTCGGAGTGCATGATGTTGAGCTGAGAAAAAGCAGGGAATGCCAGTAAGAGGAAGTGAAATGAGATCAAAGCCATGGAATGAGAACGTGGTAAAGCGCTAGCAGGATGTCCTGGGCTGAGGAGAGTAAACTCTGTGGGACAGGGAACAGCCTGTTTGTTCTGTGTTTGCACAAGATCTGGATAGATGGCTCCTGCTGCTCCGAGACTGAAGCACTTGAGCACTACAGCTGCACAAACATTAACACAATGGGATGAACCTAAGTTAGTGAAAGAATTATTACACCCAAGTCTGTGTTTACCAAGGGCTGAGAGTGGTCAGAGAGCTGTCAGTGGTCCCTCATACTGACAAGCCTGAAAACGGCAGGGCTGGATTAGCTAATGAACTTCCTGGTAATTGAACAAGAGTCTGAGTCCCTAAAACACTTGCTCTTCCAGCTAGAGTGTCTGTTTCTTCCTCAGTGCTGTGAATCAACATGGCTTTATGAATTAATTGTGAAGCTGTGCTGTAAAATTGTTTTTGAAGTCTCACCAGTGCCTCATCTTTCCCTTGCAGCCAAGTTGACTATCGGGCCAAGCTTTGGGCTTGTAACTTTTGTTTTCAGAGAAACCAGGTAAGTTGGAAAAAGTACTTCCACCTTTTCGGTGAACACTTTAATTGATGGTCATCTCTGGACATTAAACATAAATTCTGCTTCTCTGGATCCCTTCCCTTGGCCTTCTTCTCTTGCTGAACCTCAAGAAGAGTACAGTCTACTTTATCTGACATCTTGTCAGGAATTTTACTGGCATGCAGAGCACAGTAAGGAGATGAAAATGCTGGTTTTTGTTCCATGTGTCCCAGTGTGTTTTTTGCATTTGATATATACTATTCCTGCAGAATATGGAATTAATTAGATTTGAGTAGACTTTTGCCTTCAGAAAATATGGCTAAAAGAATTTCGGCTAATACATTGTTGCTGCTGTAACCCTACCTTTTATTTACGCTGGATTGAGCAGCTGTCCATCCTGCTGGCCACTTGTTGTCTGTGCTTATGAAAAGCACTGTGGGTTTTTTGCCATTAATTAATCAGATTGATGCAGTGGCAGTAAATAAAAAGTTAAATAACCACCTCATCAGCAGGGCAGGCTCTGTGCTGCAGAGAAGAGCCCTACATTTTTGCCCGGCAACTTCCTTGTCCTAATTTTTTGTTCTCTTTTCCAGTTTCCCCCTGCATATGCGGGCATTTCTGAAGTCAATCAGCCAGCAGAACTTATGCCTCAATTTTCAACAATTGAATATATAGTGCAGGTAAATGAACCACAAGCAAGTTGAAGCTCCCAGAATTGTCTTGTTTGTGACAAATGACATTTGTGTAAAATTTTCTTAAGATGATGCGAATGAATACCATGTCTGTGAGGTGCTTAAAAAGGGGCTCATTTTATTACTTGGCTGGAGACTTAAAAAAATGTAATTTCTTCCCACATCAGCGAGGGCCGCAGACGCCGTTGGTCTTCCTGTATATTGTGGACACCTGCTTGGAAGAGGAGGATTTGCAGGCCCTGAAGGAATCCCTGCAGATGTCCCTGAGCCTGCTGCCTCCTGATGCCCTAGTAGGGCTCATCACCTTTGGCAGGATGGTCCAGGTTCACGAGCTGAGCTGTGAAGGGATTTCCAAGAGCTATGTGTTCCGGGGCACCAAGGACCTGACAGCCAAGCAAATACAGGTGTGCTCTGTCATAATTCAGGCCCAGGGGGTTGTACTTCTCAGCTCTATTGGACTTTTAAACACAGGGCTCTCTGGGAGAAAGGAGGATTAGTGCTCTCAACTGTGAGCCTGTTGCCCTCCTACTATCTGTCCTGTCCTTTTGCCTTTGTAAATTTCTTGGTAGCTTGTTCAAGATTGAATTTGTGTATTTCACATAATGGCAGTGAAAAGATGAATAATTTTACAGATTTAATGATGCAGTGTTGTAGGCCTCAGAGTATATTAAGTAATAGTATAAATAATATGTTCAGTGTTTAAATAGTACATCTCCTCTGTCCCGTGTTTACTGTTCCTAGGATATGCTTGGGCTTTCGAGGCCAGCTATCCCCATGCAACAGGGAAGGCCTCTTCAAACTCCAGAACAGCCTGTTATTTCCAGCAGGTAAGCTTCACCAGCACCGTACACAGCAGGGCAGGTGTTTTATGCCCCTTTATGCCTGTAGGTCATGCTTCTAACCCTGGGTTTCCCAAGAGGGGAAAGAAGATTTAAATGGTATCATCATGCCACAGTTACTCAACCTCTGTTGAACAGTATTCTCTTTCTCAGCTTCTCTTTTTCAGTGGTAGCTCTCATGCCTTTCAACAAACTCACCTTTGAACTTCTTTCTTGTTCCTTATGTGATTTTTGCCTTCTTGCCAGTTCCTGATGCTTTGCTTTGATCAAATTTTTTATTTTGCACAGGTTTGTTATCTTGGAAAGCTTGGATGTAAGAAGACAACCTGCTGCATGTCTCTTTACTTCTGATTACTTCCCATTGCAATTTATGTGTGTTAGGAACAAAGAGGCACTTCTTTTCTTCTCTGAACTTAGAAGGAGGAAAACACTGTAATTGAATTTTTGCAGGTTCCTACAGCCTGTGCATAAGATTGACATGAATTTAACAGATCTGCTTGGAGAGCTGCAAAGGGACCCGTGGCCAGTGACCCAGGGAAAGAGACCCTTACGTTCTACTGGAGTGGCTCTTTCAATTGCGGTTGGCTTGTTGGAGGTACTTTTAATGCTCTTTGACATGAGCAGGTCAAAGTAAGTGCATGGCTGTGCTTGCTGAGATGAGTGTAGGTGTCAGTGCAGCTGGGTTACAGGGGGGTGCAGATGTGCAATTTGTCTCTACTGGCGTTTGAGCTGTGCTTGCACCAGCTGATGTAGAGTGGGCTGGAAGATTCCATCTAAATGGTAAAATTTGCAGGTGTTTAAAGGTCTTTGATTCTTGTACGTGTTGCCACACAAGAGGTGATACTATACACTATAAGATACAAGTGAAGAGAACAGAAACTGCCTGCTTCCTGTTTTGAAGACACGAAGCTTGACATGGTTTGAGTTTAAACTTTATCTAAGTGCAGTGACTGTCAGGAAATGCATCACTATTTATCAAGATGGCCTCTAGCAGGGACAGGTACCCACTGACATTACAGAAGCAATTGTTGCCATTTAATCAGTTTCCTTTTTCTTTTCCTCATCCCCCTCTCTGAAAAAAGTCTTTGTTTTTATTTTAGGGCACATTTCCAAACACAGGGGCTAGAATAATGCTGTTCACAGGCGGGCCACCAACACAAGGGCCAGGCATGGTGGTGGGAGATGAACTGAAAACACCAATCCGTTCCTGGCATGACATAGAGAAGGATAATGCAAGGTTCATGAAGAAGGCCACCAAAGTAGGTACTAGGGCTTGATGGAAGTATTAAAAAGCTGAAACTGAATATTGTATCAGAACACTACATGGGTTGCATAGTTGTGCTTGAAATAATCTGAGTCTTTGTGTACGCTAAATTATGAGGATGGTTAATGAAGGGATAAAAAAAAGCTTTTTTCTAGTTAGTTCTCCATCATGGTTTCGTGCCTTCTCAGAGAAGAAAGCATTTCAGTGTTGTTTCTTAGACAATGGTGAGTGGAGAATTTGTTCATCCACATCATTGTGTCTTCTTCTGGAGAGGAAAAAATTTCTCCCAATAGCTGGTTATTTCCAGAAATTCTCCTTTGTCTTCTTGACATATAAAATAACCACTAAAATAGTAAAAATGTCAGATGTGAAATGCCTGTCAGCTTAGAGAAAGCAGGATGACACCTGTTCTCTTAACTATCACCTGGATATCATTGGGTTCCCACCAAGTCATCACAGACTAGATGATCCCATGCCATTTATGCACTTTTTGTATTTGAGACAATAAATTCAGGCTCATCCAAATGCATCCCTTATCCTAGAAGGGAGCAGTGTGCTGCAGCCAACATCTCTTTAGTTACCACAGCACTGGTGGTTGCCCCGTCTGTACCTTGTGTTGGCCTGAGGTGGGGAGCAGCAGAAGTTGCACATTGCAGCCTCCTAACCCTCAGGTGTGTGTTCCCAGCACTACGAGACTCTGGCCAACCGCTCTGCGGCCAACGGGCACTGCATCGACATCTACGCCTGTGCCCTGGACCAGACGGGGCTGCTGGAGATGAAGTGCTGTGCAAACCTCACCGGGTATGTTCACACCAGGGCAGCACACACTGGCACCTGCTTTGTGGGGGTTTTTTTGGAGGGGGAGAGTAGTTCAGGAAGCAGTTAAGTGTGCTGTCAGGGCAGACATTGTACTCTTCTAAACTGTGGTTTGAATTTGCCAGGAATTATATGGCCAGCCTCACCTGATCCCAATCCACATTCCTGGAGTCTCAGAGCAGCGTGTGAATTAGCCCTGCTGTTAGAAAACTCAGTGATGGGTAGAACACATTTCCTTGGGCTGGACTTCCTCTGCTTAACAGTTTGCTTATGCTTTCTCCAGTAGTTCTTGACTTCCCTGGGTGCAGTTTTAAGTAACATCTCTAAGGGGTAAATATCTGTGTTCCATACTGTTGGAAATTGTCTCTGTGAGGAAGACTTTGTGTTAACCCAGGCCTTTTGGGGACTTGGCATGTCTTAACACAAGTGCAAGGTGCTTGTAAATAACCCCTCATTGCTCAGCAGGGAGAAGAGAGACTGACCCTGTGGCTGTGTTACTGGGCTGCATCTGGTCAGGGTGCTTAGGGGAGGTCCAGCACCTTCCTTGTGCTTCAGTGTTGCAGCCACCTCTGGGGTGGTGTGGGTGGTTCCAGCCCTGCTCAAGGAAAGCAGGCTGAGCAAAGAGCTTTCCAGGGTTGAAACACAAAGGTTTTGAAGATAGCTGAAGCAATGGGAAGGAATAAAGTTGAGAAAGCAAACTGACAAAGGTGGTACACTAACCTGTGTGGCTTTTTAGGAGGTACCCATTAATCTGTGCTTCCTGGTTTGAATCCTGCCTATGCAAAGGCATGCTCTAAAGCAGTAACTGCATGTGGCAGCACATGTCAGAGGTTCAGGGATATAGTCTTTGTACTTCCAGTTCCCGATTTCTTCAGTTCCCTTGATTTTGTTTCCCAGAGGACACATGGTGATGGGAGACTCCTTCAACACTTCTCTCTTCAAGCAGACCTTCCAGCGGGTATTTAGCAAAGGCTACAATGGGGAATTTCGGATGGCTTTTGGTGCAAATCTGGATGTGAAGGTGAGAGATGAGTTTAATTAGGTGACAGTAATGGGGAAATACAAGTGCTATTGATTAAAAATTAAGTCTCTGGGGTGTTTGGGGTATAGGAATGTCTACGTGTTTGAGGTCAGATGTAGTGCTTCTTTGAAAGAAGCATTCTACTGGAGGGATATTTATTTGGAAGCTTAGTAGTTTTTTGGGGTTGTTTTTGTTTTGTTCCTGTTTGGGATTTTTTTGTTTTGTTTGGTTAGTTTTTTTTTTTTTTATTTTAAAGCAGCTTCTCCTCACTCAACAAAGAACAGTTCATATTATTTCATCCCTATAAATACATCTTCATTTTTAAGATGTGGCTCTGTAGATTTTCTTACCTTCGCTAATTGTAGCAGTGGATGGTCTGGAAAAATACCATCTCATTAAACCTGAGCAATTAATTTAAACTGTATGTATTCTATTTTACTGACTTCATGGAAAAAAAAAAAAGCAATCAACTTTTTTTTTTACCTTGTTCAAGACCTCCAGGGAGCTGAAAATTGCAGGAGCCATTGGACCATGTATATCCCTGAATGCTAAAGGGCCATGTGTCTCTGAAAATGTAAGTTTCTGACATGGAAAAACCTTTAATAAAGAAGTAAATATACAATACAAAGTTTCTGTCTAGACTTACAGTTGAACTAGAATGTCAAAGTTTTCCAGGAAACAGCCCTAGGAAATTGCAGCCTTTTCTAGACTAAATTCTTGCTTCCTAAGGCTTTCTTTTAACTGTATGGCCTTCAGTAACCGAATTCACAGCCAAAAGATAAGGAATCTAGAAAGCCTGCCACTACTTGTGCCTCTGATCAGAATTTAACATAATTGCCTTTCCTGCTGCTGGAGGAAAATTGTGGCTTTCTTTTTGATTCTGTGCAGGAGCTTGGAATTGGAGGGACATCTCAATGGAAAATATGTAGTCTGGATCCCAGTACAACTCTGGCCATTTACTTTGAAGTGGTAAATCAGGTCAGTCCTGGCTTTTTTTTTTGAATCATCATTTTTAGTCATCAGACTACTTGCTACAGGTCCAGATAATGCAGTGGCACACCCTGTATTGCAGGTGGATGGTTGCAAAGCAGCCAAGTGATTTGTGATGAGGAAATAATTTCAGAAATTTCTTGTATGTGTCTCTTTGTCTTATGTGCTCTGGGGGCTTGTTACAGCTGGGAAGAGTTGCGGAAAAGCCATCAAGTTTTGAAGGCTGGCCTTGTTTCATTTGCAGCACAATGCACCTATCCCTCAGGGAGGCAGAGGGGCAGTGCAGTTTGTCACTCAGTATCAACACTCCAGCACCCAGAGGCGCATCCGTGTCACCACCATAGCCAGAAAGTGAGTACCTCGTGCCAGTGCTCTGGCAGAGTGACAGCAACTTCAGCTCCAGTCTGTGCTGGGATTCCTGGCTTTTTGTTGCGTGCATTGGCGCACATGGATGCATGTAGCACTAATGCTTTGCTAACCCTGCAGCTGGGCAGATGCACAGACTCAGCTCCAGCACATCGAGGCTGCGTTTGACCAGGAGGCAGCTGCCGTGCTCATGGCACGGCTGGGAGTGTACAGGGCTGAGTCTGAAGAGGGACCTGATGTTCTGCGTTGGCTGGACAGGCAGCTCATCAGGCTGGTAAGACCAAGACACTGAGCCTGGGGGCATTCTTGATTTTAGATAAATGGAAGCGATAACAGCAATATCTTTTCAGATTTACAGTAATTTCACACATCTAAGGCGCACTCTTTTGACTAAAATTTTGATCGAAACTCAGAAGCGTGTCTTATAGGCCGGTGCGCCTTATATATGGACAAAGTTCGGAAATTTGCCAACCCAGAAGTGCGAGCCACAAGAGCCGCACGGGGAGCCAGCGGGGCCGCACGGGGGGAGTCAGCGGCAGATCCTCGCTGAAAAAAAAAAAGTCCGCCTTATAGGCTGCTGTGCCTCATATATGGACAAAGATGGAAAATTGCTGGCAACCTGGAAGTGCGCCTTATACTCTAGTGCACCTTATAGGCGTGATATTACTGAACTTGCTTTGTTTGTACTCAGATCATGGTCATATAGCTGTATAGCATGGAATAACTCAAAACCCGTGTGATCAGCAAATTTAGGATGGGATAGGTGAACATCCCATCATACTGAAAGGGTTAAACCTGAGATTGAATAAGGAATAGTGAAACACCAAATAATGCAGGTGGGATGGTCACTGGTTCAACCCTCTGCTTAAAGTAGGACCAGCTTTGAAGTTTAGAGTGGGTTGTTCCAGGTCTTTTTGTGTTTTGAAGATTACCAAAGATGGGATTATGCTTCTTTTGACAGCCTGTTCCAATGTCCGACCAGAGTCACAGTTCCTTTTTTTTTTTTTTTTTTCTTCCCTCTCCCCTGCCTCTCTCTGTCTGAACCAGAATTTCCATTTCCCCAGTCACCAGTCCAGGTAGACAGTAAGTTGACTCCCTGATCCCACTCTTCACCAGGCTTAACACCCAGCTTCTTCAGCTTCATTTTCTCCATAAGTTGCTCCAACCTCTGACTAACTTGGTGGCCTCTGCTACACCCAATCCAGTATATCCGTGTCTGTCTTTCACTGGAGAGCCCAGAGCTGGACACAGCATTCAGATGAGGGCCAAGTTCAGGACAGTATTCTGAATAGTAATCTGAATTAATTCTGCAACCTCCTACTGTCTCTTGCTTTGAATTTCACAAGCCCAAAATGTCTAAATCAGTGTTGGTCTTGTCCGGACACCCATGTGGGGTTGCTACTAACACACTATGGCACATCAGTCCCTAAAAAATCAGGGCGAGTCAAATAGATTAGAGCACGAGCACAAACAGGGGCAAGCTGTGTGCTGAAATGTCTGTGGGATCATTTAGAGTACAATTTCTAAAACCACTGATACTTATTTTCAGTGAAACGGTGAAATACTGGTCTGCTGCTGTTCTGCAAGAAGTGTTTTATAGTGTACAGAACAGTTTAGGTGTAATAGCCCTGAATTAATGGAAGAAAATGGATGCTACTGTAGAGGCACCATTGCTTTCATTCTTCGATAATTTCAAATCAAGATTTTATTAATATATGTATCAAAATATTTTCTCTTCATTCTCATTCCAGTAAGACAGAGATACTACTGCCTGTAAGTGTTGTAGTACTTTGTTCTTGTCAGGTTCATGCCTTGATTGCTTAAAAATTTACAGAAGAACACCCTGTAGAAAAAAGAGATGTAAATTCTATTATTAAAAAAATTTAGAAAAAAGAGAGAGAGATAACCAAAATATCCTGTTTCGCTCCCAACAGTGTCAGAAATTTGGACAATACAACAAAGATGATCCCAACTCCTTTAGGCTGTCAGAATCATTTTCTTTGTATCCTCAGGTAAGAATGTCACTTCCCACAGCCATGAGAAAAGTGTGCAGGAGTGAGTGGGAATGATGATAAAACATCTTGTACTATTGATCAGATTCAGGCTGGGAGGAACAGATGCTTTTTAAATTTAATGGGCTGGTCCTGTAGTTCAGTGCTGCGGGAGACTGATAAGAGAGGAAGTCTGAGGAGTTGATATGGGGTAGACTTTTTTCCAAAGAATTTGCTGTTCAAAAATAATGGACTTGAGTGCAGAAGTTTTGGCAACTTTGTTTGACATTTGTCTCACTCCTCTTTCTATGCAGTTCATCTTCCACCTGCGACGCTCCCCATTCCTGCAGGTCTTCAATAACAGTCCAGATGAATCTTCCTATTACCGGCACCACTTTGCCAGACAGGATCTGACCCAGTCCCTCATTATGATCCAGCCCATCCTTTATGCTTATTCTTTCCATGGGCCTCCTGAGGTGAGTCTGTGTTTTCCAGGAAGAGGTGAATCAACCCAAAATAATGAGTTGAAGTAACATTATTTCAGCCAAAAGTCCACTATAGATTAAAAAAAAAAAAAGATTAAAGGACAAGATACTTTTGTTCAAGATCATATCAAATTACACTTGGGCATAGAAATTGCTCTCTGGCATACTGAGATCCAAGGGCTTAGGGGTGCCTGACTTCGTTCTTTGTTTTCCCCAGCCAGTGCTTTTGGACAGCAGCAGTATTCTTCCTGACAGAATCCTACTGATGGATACTTTCTTCCAGATAGTTATTTACCTTGGTGAGGTATGGTGAAACGTATTTGTTCTCTTTCTCTGTGCTTCTTCCCTCCTGCCACGCATGTGGACAATTTTGCTGGTAGAATGAAATATTAACAAACTAACTTCTTGCAAAGTCCACACAGCATAATGACCATGTCATATACATGCTGCCTGTTGGAATACAATTCCCACCATTGTCAGAGTAAAAATCATACTGGAATCACTAAAGATATGTTCTGCACTGAGAAGCAGCTGTTGTGTTAGCTTGGCCATGAAGGTGATGCTTTATCATGCCTGGAAAAGGCCATAAAAACTGGAAATGAAGCAGGCCAGAATTACCAGATGATACATATTTTAACATAGTTCCAAGTATTTTCAGAGAAGGGATAGCCTTCAGCTTGAAGCGTTTTCATGCTTAAGTATTGCAGGTCTTAAAGATATCAGTTAGGCCGTTTTCCAGTTTTTGCTTTTAAATTTCTTTGGAAGCTGCTACTATATTCCTTCCCTCGTGACTGGGATACTGGCCCTTTCAAAAAATCTTCTGGAGTTACCTTAAAGAGTTTCTATCTTCTGTTGCAGAGCAAGACACTCACCAACTGGGTAAAATTCAGGCAAGGGAAGAGCAGAGTGTCTGACCTGTGTATATATAGAGGAATTGCTGCATACATATGGTACATGCAGTAGGTACCCTGAAAATACTGTAAGGCCAAGTCAAATTCAAAATGTCAGTGATTTATAAATGCTTCATTTCTGTCTTGGCACAGACTGAAACATATTGAAGATTTTCAACAAATTGCTCTGGTGCTGCACAAGTTGCTGCCAGCTTTTGTGTGGGATGCCTGTGTTTAAATTCAGGGACAGAAAGTAATGTTGTAGCCAGAGTAGTGAAGGTGTGTATTTGCCACATAAGCAGAGGCGCTTGTAGCATTCTGCTGCCTTAAGACATGCAGGGTAAGAAGGGGAGGCTTGTAGACATCTTTGCTCCATTTTCATTTCCTCTCTGTCCCATCAATAGACGATTGCACAGTGGCAGAAAGCTGGATACCAAGACATGCCTGAATATGAAAACTTTAAGCACCTCCTGCAAGCCCCACTGGATGATGCCCAGGAAATACTGCAGACCAGATTCCCAATGCCACGTTATGTCCACACTGAGCATGGGGGCAGTCAGGTAAGGAGGAACCTGGAGGAACTCCTTCTGTTGTTGCCTAGAGCAAATGGCTCATTCTGCTTTTCTGAAAGGATGGTTCTGGTTGTCAAACCAGAAGTGAAGTTTACTCTTCAAAGTACAGATTTTGCATATTTTATCATCAGCTTTTACTACAACTCTCTCTTTTAATAAGCTGATCACTTGCTGGATATGCTTATGAAATCTGAAGGTGGAGAAAAATGGAAAAGCTGAATTAAATATGTTTTTATTCTCCAGCAAAAGGGTGGGAAATTAATGATTTGGTTATGTGCCCATAGTTAGCTTGCTAGGACAATAATGATGAATGACTGACCGTCTGTGTCTTCATCCTCAAACACTGAATGAGGATGTAAAGTTATTTTTGATTTTGCTCTTCCTGGAATTGCAGTGTGCTGTGCTTGTTTATAGCAGGGAAGAGGCAGGAACTGATGATCCAAACCAAAGATTTGGTGTTGATTTTTAACTTGACCCTGTTACAGTGGTCTTGCACTGAGCCCGTTTCAGAAGAGCAGATGTGGCATGGGGAGAGAAACAGTGCTGGTGTTTCCTGTGCCATGGATTCCTTTCTCATGGAATCAGAGCTGCCCTGCCGGGTGAGCGCAGCCTGCTGCAGCAGGGCATTAAGTGCCCCTGGGAGACAAGTGGTCTGTGGAGCAGGAATTTCTGGACTTGAAACCTGCTTAAATTAAATTAGTACCTTGCAAAAGCAGAGAAACATTGCTGGTCATGCCTCTAAGGCGAGATGAAGCCTGAGGGAGCAGACAGATCTCTCGTTTTACCAAACTCCTCTTGTTTTGTCTTTATAGGCCCGGTTCCTCCTATCTAAAGTGAATCCTTCTCAGACCCACAATAACCTCTATGCCTGGGGCCAGGTAAGCAATGGAAGAGCTGCACATGTTTGGGAATGCTATAAAATACACATGGCCATGTTTGTGTGTGCAGTAGCCATCCTGCCTCACCAAGTAGCCACAAACAGCGTTACATTTGTCTTTGGTTCCTTACCATGGTTGTTGATGAGATAAGCAGCACTGGATGATCTGAATGGAGTTTTCAAGTCAGGGCTGTTGCCAAAGAGTAGCATCTTTTGGAGGAGAAAAAAGTGGTTGTTTCAGCAGGCAATTAGTTCAGAGTGCTAACATTTGATTTGCTTTTGGTTCATCCCCTGTGTTAGCAACAGTATTTTAGGCTCATTATTTCTTTATTTTTCCTGCAGGAATCAGGAGCTCCAATCCTGACAGATGATGTGAGTCTTCAGGTCTTCATGGATCACCTTAAAAAGCTGGCAGTTTCGAGTGCGTCGTGACTGATCAAACTGAGCAGCAGGAGCAGACTATTTACATGGATCTTGTTGATGATAGAAGTGGAGCAATTTATTTACGTTTCCTTTTCTCTCTTTTAAACTAGAGATTTTAACTGTTACGCAAAATAAATATTCTGGGAGAGTTTTTTACTTCTCCCTTCTAATTTATTTGTATTCCTGTTTGTCTAATTCTGTTTACTCTGCATTTTCCACACATCGTAATTAGAGTTGAAAGGTGTTTTAACCAGCAGAGATTTTGGCAGGCTTTAGCTTAACTTTTAACGTTCTTAAGAGGTATCCCAGCTAACAGGGGGCTGTATTAATGAGAAACAAAACGGGTTAGAAGCAGTGCTCCTTAGCGTTGTCCCCAAATCCCGCTGTTGGTGCCATGGGCGGGTCTTGGCTCCTTTCCCCCGCCTGGCCCCGCCCTCCCCCCCTTGGCCCCGCCCACCCGCCTGGCCCCGCCCACCGCGCGTGCCCGGTTGAGGGCGGGGCATTTGCGCGGGCGGTGATGAAGCCGGCGCGCGCGGCCGTGTGGAACGCGAGGGCCGCGCTGCTCTACTCGCTGGGCGGCTGGACCACGCTGGGCGCCCTCATCTACTACAGCCGCCTGGACAAAGCCAGCACCGGTACCGGCAGCGGGGCCTGCGGTCACCTCCGGGGCCTGGGGAGGGAGTGACGCGACCGCGGTTTCACTGGGGGAGGGCCCGGTCGGTGCGCGTCGTGTCCGGGGCGGGGCTTTCTCGGGGAGAGCTCGGCCGCGGGCGGGCGGGCCCGGGGCTCTTCTGGCTACCGGGGCGGGCGCTGAGATTCCTCCCAAGCGGGGCCGCACCGCTTTCCCCGGCCGAGGAATGTAAGGCTGGGTGTTGCCCGCCCGCCCCTCGGGGCGCTTCGGGCTGTGCGGTTGCCGGAGCGGAGCCTCCGCTCGAGCCGGCTGAGTGACCCGAGTGTCCCCTAGCCCGCCCTCGGCAGTCCTTCCTGAAGGAAGATAAATGCTGTGTTGGTGGGAGAAGCTCTTGCTTTCTCTCCAAGTCACAGGAAGGGGGACTAGACTCTTCCCAGCCTGTTTCTTTTATTTGCGCTGTGGGAATGGTTCAAAGCTGTGCTGGGGGAGGATTGGGCTGGACATGAGGAAGAACTTCCTTACTGGTGATCAGACAGTGGAATTAACAGGGGTTTGCACTGGGCTGCTTGGGCTAGCTTTGTGTGGATAGCTTGGGAACTGTTGTTAGTGCTACTGTAGTATTGCTAATTCTCCAGTATCAATGCAGGTAACTGACTTAGCCTAGTAAATCATGTTTTCTGGCTACAGGTAACAGATTTGCTATCTGGTCCTCAGAATGCAAAGAAAAGGAAAAAGAATACTGAATGCTCATGTGGCTGCCATGATAAAGGGATAAAGCATTTTTATCGCTGTGCTCTTTTTTGTCTCCCCCCGCAACCCATCATCTTTTTTATTCCTTAGAGAATGAAAATCATCCTGATGCAAACCAAGGGACCCGCAAAGAAGTACACACTAAGGAGTATCCTTTTGGATTGACAGTGACAACAGAAATAACATACAGAGAGGTCCAGCCTCCTCTTACGCGACTGCTCAGGCGTGTGGTATCATTCTTTGTTCCCAATGACAGCCCTCCTTCCGAAAAGTGAGCTGTTCAGAAGCTCAGAACATTGTGCTGGACCTCTGAGAGCATCATCCCAGTGCCTGGCACCAGACTACTGCTGGAAAACTGTCCCTTGCATTGCTGAAACAGCAGCTCTGCCCAGCTGGTATGAAGTTGCTTTCCAGCTGGTTTGCAGGATGTACCTGGGTGTCCAGGATGTACCCAGGATGGCTCCTCAGCTGGGCAGCTCTGAAATGGATACTTTAGGAATGATTACTAAATGGGAAGGAATGTGGTTTAATGTTTTGGTATGAGAGTTCGTAACGGTCCTTCAAATAAAAGCTCATAAGAGATGAGTTACAAGTGCAGAAATGTTTCTGTAATCTAAAAACTTCCTGCTCCAGGCTCTTATTTCATTAGGGGTTTTCCTGATCCTTGCACATGCTACATCCCCTTGTAGGGCACTGTCCCTCAGCTCTGTGGCCAGAACTAATGTTCATTCTGTAGGGTTTTCCCTAGTCCTTATTGACATCACCTTCCCTGTTTTTGTTTGGGCTCTCCCTCCAGCCTTTTTAGGACACATCTTGCCCTGCCCCCCGTGGGTCTCTAAGGTTTCCTACCTTGCAGTATGGAAAGCTCTCTCTATCTCCTCTGCCCACACACCTCAGCTTCCAGTTTCTGAAGGGGGCCCTGCAGGGGTGCTGTAGGGAGAGGGGCTCTTTGTTGGGAGCTGAGGTGATATTTCAAGGGGGAAATAAAGGGAAATTTAGGCTGGGTATAAGGAAGAAATTCTTGACTGTGAGAGTGGTGAGGCACTGGAACAGGTTTTCCAGGGAGAGTTTGGATGCCCCAGCTGTAGAAGTGTTTAAGGCTAGGTTTTGGGTAAGACCTTGAGCAACCTGGCCTAGCACAAAGTGCCCTTCCAACCTGCATCTTTGATTCTGTGGGAACTTTTACAGGCCAAGCCCCACCCTGCCCGTGCACCTACAGACCCAGCATTCCTCATGGACTCCTCAGGTCCTTACAGCCACCACCTCCTTTCCCAGTGACTAATTTTTACAGGCACCCCACTGTGTCTCTGTAGCGGATGCTATTCTGCTTATGTGCATATTCTTTTCGTAGGCATCCCCCCAGATCCCTATAGGCAATAAGAGGAAGTCCAAACACCTGGACACACCTGTGCGGTGGGCACCTGTCCCTGCCCTGTAGACTTCCCTCCGGCGGCGGTGCCGGGGCTGCGGCGGCACCTCCCGTGCGCCAGGGGGCGCTGCGTGGGGGGCGCGGGGGAGCGGCCGCCGCTGCAGGGCGCCGCCGCTGTCCCCGCTCGGCGCCGGCCGCGCTGCGCTGCGCCATGAAGGCGATCGTACAGCGGGTGGCCCAGGCCAGCGTGACAGGTCAGTGTCTCCCGAGCGCGGAGCCGCGGGGGTCGGGAGCGGCTCTGTGTGTGTGTCTGTGTACGTGTGGGCGTGGGTGTGTGCGGGCGGGCGCTCCCCTCCTCTTGTTCTCCCGCATGGGTTTGGTGTGGGTCGGCTCGCTTGGGGCTCCCCCGGGTGCCCGGCCCCCGTGGGGTGCGTGCGCCTGGGGTGTTTGTGGGGTTCTGTGTGCAGCCTTGCCTGGCAGGCGAAGGTTGGCATTCACGCTGACATCGCCTCCTGGAGCGCCTTTGTGTTGGCAGCACAGTCGCAGTCATCTTGCTTCGCTTGTGTTCACGGAATCACAGAGTATTCCGAGTTGGAAGGGACTCACAAGGATCATAAGACTCTCAGCTCTGCGCAGGACATCCCCAGGAGTCACACCATGTGCCGGAGAGCGTTGTCCAAACGCTTCTTGGGCTCTGGCAGGCTCGGTGCTGTGACACCGCCTTGGTACTGTGTCTGGGGCTGCCCTGGTCACGGCCGTGCATTGCTGTGTGTGCGGTGGCACTCTCATCCCAGTGTCCCTCTCCCGTGGCTTGCATGCGCTGGCACTAGTCACAGTCACCTCAGTGCATCGCAGGCATGTTGGCAGTGCAGCCTGGGTCGTCTTTTTGCGCTGCTTGTAGGTGTCAGTAGCGCTGTCCCAGCTGCCACCAGGCGCTGCTCCCCTGGGTGTAGCGCTGGTTCCGATAGGAATGGTGTGTTCTGATGGAATGTCCCTGATCTTGCCTTGCTGTGGACCTTCTGTGCTAAGGGTGCTTCAGATTTCCAAGAAGTTTGCCAGTGAGGCAGTGAGTGCCTGCTGTGGGAGTCTTCGGTGTGCAGCAGGGTGGCCTTCAAGTTATCAAACAGCCTCTGTGTGTCAGCCTGTGAGGGCACAGCTTTTGTGCACAGCTGGGACTGTGGCTACAACTGCTCACACCCTGTCAGTACTGGGCTTCTTGCTGGCTTAGTAGCACTTTTCTAGGGGGAATTTAAACTGTTTCTGGCTGTTGAAGAGTTTGGGAGACAATTGTGTACTTAGCAGAATAAATTTCTGGACTGAAAGACTCACTCTGATCCAGCAGATAGTCCACACACACTTTCAGCTTTCACTGGAGGCCTGATCTCCTTTCATTTTGTGGGATGTTTGGAACTTTTTGTCCCAGTCATGAGCCTGGATGCAGTTTTAACAGCTGGGTAACTGGTGCTTATCTCAGTTTTAAGACTGCATTTATTCTTACTATAGTGATCTCAGGGTCAACCACATTAAGGTAATTTAATTAAGATAATTTAAGACATTTCTTAGGAAAACACAACAGATTCATGATAGTTTGTGTTTTATTATAAATATCATTAAAGGGGTTGCTTTTCCAATTAAGATGGCTGAATTTGCAGGTTATTGAAAGTCATGTTTCAAGAAATCTATGAGTATTCTTATCAGATTCTTATCTTATCATTGAAAATAATGCAAACTATGAAGGAAATGGTGAAATAGAGAAATTGAGTGTACTTAGTGGCATCAGCCAGGTGGATAATTTTTCAAGGACTTGGGCACAGTTTTACCAATTTTCTGTTTAGGACAACTGATCAATTGTAGTATAAAAATCTGTATACAGTGTTTTTAAATGCTGGAGTAAGTAACCCAATCTCCTAAAGCATTGGAATGCTTTTGAAAGCTCAAGACAGAGGAAACATGGTTTGGAATGCTGTTTTCTTTAGGGGTTGGACAGCTGAAACCAGTCTTAATTTGTGCCACAAAACATGATAGTACATTTAGTCTTACTGTTCTTATCCCTCTCTTCTTTCTCCAGTGGGTGGCGAACAAATTAGTTCAATAGGACGAGGCCTCTGTGTGCTGCTGGGCATTTCTTTGGAAGATACACAAAGAGAGCTGGAGCACATGTAAGTCACTCCCTTCCTTTTGCCTTCCACTTGTGCATTGCTGATAGCTGTGCAGTAGCCAAACAAATCAGCTATTCCTATTGGGAAATTCAGGTTTGCCTGTTAGTTCCTTTTCAGATTTTATCTTGAGTACAGGTTTCTTAGAGTTTTCTCTTCATGTTCCATTGAGAAAAATCTGTTCCCATTTTCTGCTGTGTGTGCTTTATCAAGAGCAGACTCTTTTAGGTGTCTGTCCTTTTTGAGTTGAAAAGAAATCCATCCTTAAAAGATGGTGTCCTGGTTTGGAGGACAGGCATCTGCTAAGAAAGGCAGAGGAGCCTCTCTTTGAAATGGAGAATGTAAACCCCCTCCCTCCAAATCATTATAATTTTGAAATCAAGGGGCTCTTAGGCAAAGATACGGGAATTATAAATAACAGTTCTTTACTAAGAAAATTAAAATAGAAATATAGTACAAAGAACAAACCCCAGACACTGACAGAGTACAACCTGACACCCCGTCAGTCAGGATGTTGGTAGTAGTCCCATTAGATGGTGGCTGCACTCTCCTGCAGCGACAGATGTGGTTCAGTTGAAGCCGTGGTCCTGTAGAATGGTACAGTTTCCCTCTGAAGGTCCAGTGATGTTGTGGAGAAGTCTGGTTTTCCTTTGAAAATCCTGTGGGAAAAAAGGGCACCTTGGTGTCCCAAAATCTCAGTTTTTATCCTGGTAGGAAAGGCTTGGCTCTTTCCTCTGACTGGAGCATCTCCCAGTGGGAAGAAGTAATTTATCAGTCCCACAGTGGAACTCAATGGGCCATTAGCAGAAGATACGTCCCTGAGGAAGGATGGGTTGTGAAAAATACAAAGAACACTGCCCCACCTGGTTTCAATGGATGGCCCATTAGCAGAATATCTCCCACAGAGATGAGGATCACTGCCCCACCTGATCTCAACAGATGGTGGTAGAATAGATACTTTTGGTCACATCCTGTATTACAACCCAAGACAGGTGGGATTTATGAGAATCCTCAAACTTTCATTTCAGTTTGTTCTTCATAAAGGCAGGGTAGTCTTGTCAGTTGTTTGTCTGCAAACAGGAATCAGTTTTGGCAGCCTGAGGGACTGGCTCTGGCCATCTGTTCCATTGCCACAGAATAACAGGATTCAGGCAGCAAACACATGCAAGAGAGCTCTCCAGGGGCTTCTTATGTCTCTTTTGCACTGGTTATTGCTCTAGGGCTGACCTCAGTCCTTGCAAAGGCAAAAAAGAAACAGGTAATGTAGCTGACTGATGTCAAGATGAAGTAGTTTTTATTCTCACATGCTCCATTGGTTTGCCTTACTGTTTGCCTCCCTCAGTTGTAACATATGCTCTGCCATCGCTTCCCACCCCTACCTTGGTGGATGTGGAAGCTGCTTCTGAATTTTGCAGGCAGGAGATCTGTAGCTACTGAGCTCTCAGCACCAGGTTGTTGGGATGGCTGACACAGGAAGGGCAGGAAGCCAGCATCCGGGCAAAAGGAGTGAGAGAGAGCAGCTTAACTAGGCTTTTCAGGTCCTATTAAAGGAAGCTTTAGTGATCCTGTAGATGAAACAACAAACATCTATATAAGAAAACAGAGCATGATGACGATTTAAATCTTCTGCTGGGGCCTTCCAGTGGATGTTTTCAGCAATCCACTTCATTAAGGAGTTAATTCTGTTTTTTGTGGATGCACACAAGTTGGCAAGGATATTCTTGTGACTGTGCCTTAGTGATGGCAGAGCCCTGAGGCTAGACCACAACAAAGTCTCAGCTTTGCCTTACACTGACTGTCTCATCTCTGGTGCAGTGCAAAATGCCTGGCTGATGACTGCAGTTGAAACCCTTTGATAGGCTCCCTTGATGCTGCAGATGTGGAGGAGCCAGAAGAGACCAAAGACAGGAGAATGGCTGAATGGCTTGGATGCAGTCCTGTGATCAGTCAAAGCCCTGACACGGACTGGATTGCAGCTGCCTGCTACTTTTCAGGATCTACTTGCGAAGGTCTCTTTGTTGTCTTGAGCCAGTCAGTTCTGTCCCCTATCTCTAGAAAACTGGCCCCAAATTCAAACCATTTTGCTGCCAGCTGCAGTTCTGCCATGTTCCTTGGATTCCTCCTCTAATCCTGATCAAAAAGTGTTGTTGTCATCTGGTTTGTGGGGCCTGGTTTGGCACTAGTGCTCGGAAGTGACAAAGCAGGAGGAGTATATGTGAATCATGATTGGAAACAAAACTCCACAGTTTTAAACGCTGTTTAGGATGATCTTATTTTGTTACTGAGTGCGATTTCCTGTGCAGTGGGATGATTAAAATTCCCAAAGCTGTTCACACAGCTTTGTAACACATAAAAGCAGATAGTAAAGAGTGAGCTTTCTTACTTCCTGTTCCATCTTTATGTCTCTGTGTAACATGCAGTTATTCTGTCCTGTTACCACCCTCTGAAATGGTGGTGTGGATTAATGACCTGACATTGTTGTGTGGCTGTGTAAGGGCTCTCTTGGTTAAGGCTCTGCCTAATGTGATGAGATACCCATGGCTGGGAATGAAGGTACAGAGGGATATCTTGTTATGTGAAGGCAGACTGAATACCCATCTGTTACCTCATTCTGTATGGTACCTGTTGGTTCTACATGGGACAATTTAGGAATGATCTTCTCCTCCTCCTAGGGTTCGAAAGATCTTGAACTTGCGAGTCTTTGAAGATGAAAGTGGGAAGCACTGGTCCAAAAGTGTGATGGATAAACAGTATGAAGTGTTGTGTGTGAGCCAATTTACTCTCCAGTGCATCCTGAAGGGAAACAAGCCTGACTATCACATGGCAATGCCCACGGAGCAGGCAGAGACTTTTTATTACAACTTCCTAGAGCAGCTAAGAAAAGCCTACAAGCCAGAGCTTATTAAAGGTAAGGATAAAAGGTTGGTAAGGTCCTTGCTGTGATCAGTGGACATTTCTTGTTTGTGTTCTTTCCTACTTATTGCTTTCTTTATTCTGTAATTTTCTGTAGCTGAAGGTATATTAACAATATTTTCACTAGAACCTATCAGGGTGATCACTCCAATCTTCCTCTAGTCAAGCCATTTCCTGGCCTTCCTCTGGATGACATATTCTTGTATTCCTTTGGCTTCACAGCATGAGCAGACCAGAGAGGCTACAGCCATGAGAGCAAGCTCTGATGTCAGGCTCCCTCAAAGGCTGGATGTTTTGTGCTGTATAGATAGATTAACCCAAGAGGAGCATTTTTTTTGAGAAGTGTGTTTAGTAAGGCTCAAAGGTGTCACCAGTGTGTGATGGACAGCACAGTTCCATCTGTCATTTCTACATCCTGTTAAATGGAATTGTGACAGTGGGAGGTGTAATGTGCTACTTGAGAGCAGCTTCTGATTTAGACTCTCTCTCCTCAACTCTGTGTCATGGGTGGAACAATTTTCTCTTTACCAGAAAATGCCTGGCTTCCATGTGCATTTGTGCTCTGTCCACACTCAGTCTTTTCTGTTTGGTTTTCTGAGTGCTTTCTGTCCATTTTCATATTCAGATTGACTTTTTGCTACCCTTGAAAGAAGACAAGTTTCTAGAAAATACTATTTATGGTGTCTGTTAATAGATAATGGTTTGCCTTACTTTTTTTATGAGTAAAGAAGTAAAGAGACAGAAAACTGATAGCTGGGGAAAGTTTTAGAGGCTAATTTTCATATTGACTCTAGGTTAGGGTAATTATTCCAGTGCTTTCCAAGGAGGCACAGTGAAATGTACACATGTCCATGTGTCCAAAAATGCCCATTTCTCAAGCTTTTCTAGCTTGATGTGTTCCTCCAACATTTATTCCTGATAAGGAATGCATTTCTGGTACCCCTTCAATCAATTCATATTTTGACTGCAGCTTTTTGAATTCCTTCTCTCAGTGAATAGCAGTTGGATACCTGAAATGAATATTAAGTGCCCTTATTTTGGCACTTTTTTGCCAGTACTTTCTGCAAAATGAGCTTTCCCTTCTGCTTTTTCTGTACTAAAAGCACAGATTTGGAAACCTAAGAGTGCTATTGTGTCATAACATCTGAAGCTGCGGGCAGCGCTGGAACTACCTGTCAGTTTATGATTTTACTTTCTTATTAAGCTGTGCCAGTTATGGTGTGTTGCACCCAAGTTTGTTAAGATTCTCTTAGGTCGAAGTTTCTGCTGTGCTGATTGCTTTGCTAATGTTTATTTTTGCTTTGCTGTCTGGAAAATCTGTACTCACATTGCCCCTACATACACACAGGCACACACAGCAGTTGTATTTATTGGGAGATTAGAGTTTGATTCTCTGGGTTGCTGTAGGTGCCCTTCCCTTTCGGTCCTACAAATTGCTTAATGCATTTTGGAGGAGTAATTTAATCACTGAAAGTGAAATTTGTGTAGCTGAGGCAAAGACAGATCAGTAAAGGTCTTGTCCTGTCTCCTAAGAGCCTTGTGTTTTCGAGTTCCTGTTTGTGTTCAGTAGAGAATTGGGCTGTTGGAAGTTGTAGGTGCTTGGCAGGCAGCTCCTCTCTGCTCCCTGGTCTACCTGGCCAGGAGCTCAAGAGTGGGAAGTGTTCCTCAAAGAGAGGCAGAAACCATTCTTTCACATCAAGAGCAGTGGGACACTTGACAAACAAAATCTCGGAGAAGGTTCAGAGCCATGGTTCCTAGTTTAGCACAGTTTAACACATGGGCATCCACATCTAGGAAATAAAAGGTTGCATCAGAAGTCCTTGCTTGTTGTGCTTCACTACTTCCTTGTGTTCTTAAACATCTCACTCCCCTCTGCAGAGCAGAGCTGGTGACTTCAGGTCTGAGCACTCCTGTTGTACAAACTAATACCAGACATATCAAGGATCCTCCTATGTTTCAGGGCCTTTGCTCTCTGTCTTGAGTGTGGATTTGGTCTTTTGAGGTAGTAAAGATTAACACGGTAAGGAGTGTGAAATGTCTTATTCACTTAGTAGTAAGATATGAGAGGATTGTTCCACAAGGAAGAGTTTAACTCAAATTAAGGTTTGGTACAAGTTGAATTTATTCTCCCTGATTAATGCCCTTTGTGAGTATTGTCACTTTAGAGTAAGTGCTTTTATCTGGACCAACAGTATTCATGTGAGGTTAATTAAGAATAACTTTCCAAGCAGACAAGCTTAGAAGTATAAAAACAATGTGAAATTTGTCGGTCATAAGGCTTGAAATATGTACAAAAGTATTCTGGAAGTAAATAATACCTCTTGTTCAAGTCTTTCTGGCTCAGATGTGGCTTCTCTGACTCGTGTCAGGTGAAGATCTTTCATCTGAGGAAGGCATGCGTGCTGGGTTTTCAGAGGCAAGGAATTATTAGGAGAGATGGGTGTCCAGCAGAATGAACTTGTCACCCTAGTAATACTTCTAGGATCCTATTTTATTGGAGAAGATGTTGCAAGATGAATTGATCCATCCAGAAGTCTTAAAGTGGGAAAGATGAAGAGCAGTAACAAGAAATTTAAATGTGTGAGGAGAGTGGGAGGGAACTGTTACAGAAAGATGTTCCTTGACAGTAGTTCAGGTGCCAAAGCAAGATAGAAAGTGCTTATGACATGGGAGTACTTTGATTGTTCTGGTAAAGGTGAGAGTTTATTTGACGATTTTATTAGCCTCTAGAAAAAAGGGCTTGTGGAGTTTACTGTGGAGTTTACTTCGGTCCATACAAGAAAATAGAAAAGATCAATCCTTTTTGCAAGTGAAGTACAGCGAAGAGATGGATGATTGTAGAGAGCAATTTGAAAAGCTGTGCTCCTACTAATAAAGTTTAAGATAATATTCTTTGTTTATTATTTTGTTAAAGAAAGATGCATTAGTTTTGACAGGGTTTTGTGGTCACAGGTAGGTTACATCTATGCAACTCTCAAACACCAGGCTGAATTACAAGCAGGACTGTAGAAATGGCTGTAGCAGATTGGGACTGAGCTGCACCCCAGTGTCCCCTGCTCTACAGTATTCAGTTGTCAGATGCTTCAGAGTAGGTGACAGGTCTTCTTACCTTTTGCCTAAATATAAAGTTCCTTCAAAACATCAACTGAATCCCTAGGTTAAGCTGCTACATCGTTTAAAATGTCATTTCCTGCCAATGAGAGCTATCATGCCTATCCTGAACTGTGATTACCTGTAGACTTGGTTTGTTTTGCGTGTGTTTCTTAGCTTTGTATTTATCCTCTCTGAGTGTCCAGCTACAACATACCTGCGTGCACATACACTGTTTTTTCCTTAGTAGCTTTCTGCAGTTCAATAGTTATCTGTCATTTTATGTATTTTTTATTTCTTTTTGGTATTGCAGTTGGTAAGAACTTTGGTGTGCATTATCCTCCCACGGGCCCTGAGCGCTTGTTGTCTCTTCCCTTTTCAGATGGCAAGTTTGGTGCCTACATGCAGGTCCACATCCAGAATGATGGTCCTGTAACAATAGAACTGGAGTCCCCAGCAGCCACTGTTGATCCTAAACAAGTAAGTGACCCCCAAGGTCTGTCTGGAGAGGATGATGTGTATCCTCTGCAAATTTGTAGCATTTCTGTTGTGAAGCAGTACAGCTTCCATTAGGTACAAGGACCTTGTCCTTCCTGTGCAGCTTCTGAACAGTTAAACAATTGCATTGTTTTCTTCAGTTCCCTGGCCTGTTGATGGCCACCTGCTGTCCTGGGAAGAATTATGTGTATGTAATGTGAAACAGCTTTTCACATTTTATTTCTCCTCCTCATTAAAGTTGTTGTTTAATCATGTCTCATTAACTGTTCTTAAGAAATCTGGAGCACCCCTTGCCTTTAGTGCAATTTCTTGCCATGTGGGAGCTTTTGCATTTGGATGACTGGATGAAAGTGGAGAGCTTCTGTCAGAAGCAAGGAATAGTAGAATTTGGGAATTCAATCCCAAATTTAAGTGTGGAGTGGACATTAGAATGAGTTAGCTCTGCTGAGAAACAGCACAAGCTGTGCTGAAAACCAAATGCAGTGATGAGTCTTCCTCATCTTCTAAACGCAACCCTGGCCAACTTTTGTAGGCTAAAAGAAGGAGGAAGGGATTGTTGTGTTTCAGCAAGTCTACACCAACCTTGTTTGTATAATGCTTCGCTTAGCCTTGGTGAAATTGTTACTGCAGTTTAGAAAAAGGGCATGAGGAAAGAACCAGGAGACTATAAGCCTGTAAATCTAACCTCAGTGCCTGGAAAAATCATAAAGAGGATCATGCTGGGTGCTACTGAAAGGCATTTAAAGGACAATGCACTGTCTATAGGGATTCGAAAGGGAAAGTCCTCTCTAACATTTAATACTCTTTTTCTATATAAGGTCACTTGCCAAGTGAAGGAAGGGAAGGTGATGGATTTAGTTTTTCTAGATTTTATAAAGCTTTTGATACTGTCCCTCATATCACCCTTCTCAACAAGTCATACAACTATGAAATGAGCAGATACAAGTGCCCTGTGTTGCCTTAAATAGCTTGGTTTGAAGTCAGTTTCGTTTTTGCCTTCAAATTCTGTTCTGGATTCTTGTGTCATGCTTCAGCCCCTGAAAAATCTACTTCTGTTTCTAGTATTTCTTTCTGTACCCTCACAGTTTTAGCCCAAAGAGTTCTCAGGCCAAACCATGCATAATTTGCAGCAGCAGCACTCTTTTTTTTTGGAGTTAGAACTGTTGTGCTGTGTGTAGGTGTAAAATAACCAAGAAATTACCAAGGTGTGCAGGATTCGGCAAGGTTTTGTTTCTTTCTTGCAGAGTATTGGCTTTTCAAAGGGTTTTACCTTCACAGTTCAAGGCTGCCTGCTTTACCCATCTGACAACACCTTCCTGGTGGCCACAGCATGAGCTGAAGACAGGGAAGGATGCTGGTTTTCACTTCCTCTGGCAGTGTAAGGCCCAAAACTCCCTTGATGAGCTTCTTAAAAAGGCTTAGGGTTTTTTCATGTTCCCTGAGTTAGACAGAAGGGAGAAGTTCCAACAGGATATATTACCAAGAGGCCAAAACATCAAAAACTTCACTGGCAAACCTTCAAAAACCAGACAACTTTGGCAAAAATTTAGAGCAACATTGAATTAACACAAAACATTTCACAAAACACTGACTTAACCCAATCCAACTTGCAAACTCCAAACCTGTCCAAAGCTCTGAGGAAAGGGAATTGCAAGAAGAAAGATACAGAAAAGAGCTAATATAGCTTGCGCTCCTGTCTCAACAATGTTCAGCTGATAGAAATTCCAAGAGGAGGTGAGGTCAAGACATCCAGCATGCAAAGTGTGATGAGGAGGAGCCAATTTTAATTGTTCTCTTTCCTCTTGCCTGCCCATTGCATTCTCTTTTTGCTGTGAAAAATCTGTTGGTTTGTTTTTAGCATGGGAACTAAGGCTTAGGGATGGAGTGGTTTCTATATTTGTGCTTTCAGCTTTAGCAAGAAGAGATAACTGAACCATCCTGCAGTGTTTAATGTGATGTTAGCAGGAACAGATTAGACAAATAATTGCTGATGAATAGCTCTTTTATGTCATTGGATGTGACAGTGAAATATCTCATTTTGTCTGAGCAATTGTGTGTTTGTAATTGGTAATCCAAACTTCATAAGTCATTTGCAATGTAATCAGTAAAAGTAATTGACTAATGGATTGACAAATCCAAATGTATTTTTTGTATTCCTTGTGCTAGATGAATACAAATAAATCAATTCTCTTTTATACTTAGGGTGATCATGTTATCTTTTGGTGATAATTCACTTTTTTTTTGTTTGTTTTGTTGATACATATATTGGTGTTATGAATCTAAGTTGCAAGTTTTATACAAATGCTCACATTTACAATTTGGTAGAAATAGACTTCTGAAATTGTTTTATTACATGATGTATTTTTCCTTACTTTGTGAATAGCTGGCAAAACTTGAAAAACAGCAACAAAGAAAAGAGAAGACCAGAACCAAGGTGCCCTCTGAGTCAAGTAGAGAAAGAAATGTCCCCCGAAACAAGGATGACCCCAGTGCCAGCAGTGGAGCAGAAGGAGATGTGTCCTCGGAAAGAGAGCCTTAGCTCATCCAAGGCAGGCCTCAGGTTTGACTTCTTTCCTCTGTCATGCTTGGCCCCCTGCCTGTTTTACTGAAGCAGTACATGCAGACAGTGGCATTAAGAGTGCTGGAAGGTGAAATTTTATCATCTTGCTGGTTTTATAAATTTAACAACCCGTGTTCCTATCTGCAGTTGCACACCAGAATGTTGGGATGGGTGCAAACCTCTTCCCAGCTGTGTGCTTGGCTAGAGTTGTGGGTCTGGCCCAGTTGTGACTGTTTCCGTGTTGACTCAGGAAATCTGAAAGTTTGATCTGGTAATAAAGCAGTAACTTAACTCAGAATCGTGCCATGTGTTCTTTAGATACATGGAGATCCAGGGTTGTATTTCTACCTGTCCTCACCTAACAGGGAGCTCACTCTGGAACAGCACAAATACAGCACAGTCCCCAGCAATGGAGGTGGAAAACAGCTCAGAAGCTGGAGACAGGGCAGAACTGCAGCTTCCTTTCATGGTTCTTACCTGCCCCTCCTCAGTGTGTTCTTTCCCGGCTGTTTCATAGACCTTCACCATCTAATAAGGACATTAGGGCAGGCATTGAGAGCCAAGCTTGCCTTAGCAGCAGATGTTCTCTCCCTTCAGGCACTTGACCTGCAGGACATGCCTAGACATCAGTGAATTAGACAAAATATAGACCTGAATTCTTTGTCATGGTTTATCTGCCTATGTAGATATGTGTTTATCATACTCTTCCAGTCAGCTTTAAGCCTTCAGGACACAGCTTTCATTACCTTCCCTCTCTCTACCTACCCAAAAAGCCGCACTGCTGATTCCGACTTTTCAAAGCTCTCAAGAAAGTGTTATTATCCTTATCTGCACTCTGAAGCTGTGAGCTGGCTGTGCAGTTTAGTTATTAACAGCTTTGCAAAATTAAGTTTTAACCTTTCTCTCATTATCCAGTCCCCAGAGTTTAGTCTGGCCGTGATTTATGTAATTCAGCATCATTCATTGCTCACAAAGTTCCTTACTGTTTTTTTTTTTTTTCTTTTTTAAAGTCCATGAATTTCCCAGGTGGTCAGACACTGGGTAATGATTTCTGTTCTATACAAGGTTTCCCAATCACCTTTTCTGGGTTGTGTTGAAATAAGAACATTTTAGAGGGTTTGCAGGCCTTCTAGAGTGCTTTGGTCAGTCCAGTCTTTCTGATAACATGGATTTCTGAGGAGCTGAACGTCTCTAAAGTGTCATATACAGATAACCTAACATTAGTTTTCATTGTGTTAACATTGTCACATGCTGTGACAATAAGATTCTTTTCTCTATGGGATATGAAGAAGTCCTGCTTGATCCTGCTCTACCTACAGTAATGTTCCTGTTTTTTTGCCTTCCACAGTTTCTTACACAAAAGCTACACTGAATTCTTGAAGAAAGACCCAACATTCACCTCAGCAACTCTCCTCAACAACTTGGGAAAAGGATGGAAAATGGGAAAGCAGAGCTGAGACGTTAGAAACCTATCATTCTGTATTGAGCCAACCAAAGCAATGCTGTCAGATTCAGTTGTAAATGTGTAGTGTCAGTAGTGAAAAGGACTTGTGACATTTCTGTGTATGCATTCTCACACAACTGCTGAGTAAAGAGTGACTGTAGGCAGGTTGTAGCAGAACATTTCACTCTCAGTACATAAGCTCCATTTAAAGAAAAAATCAGGGTTTTTCCTTAAACTTACACTTGAATTCTGAAAATTCTCTGAGCAGGCTTGTGTATTGATTCTCACTCCGTGGTGTCATGTGCTACCTGTTTCCATTGCAGTGTGCAGATCTGTGCATATTTTGGTAAAGTGTTAGCTGCTGCCTGACATCAAGTTTGGCAGTCCAGTCTTTCTGCATGGACTAAGTTATTAAATGGGAAGATCAGTGTATAGTTGTTTATCACGTGGAACACATCTGTCTTGTAAACTTTTTTAAAAACAGAAAAGACTTTATTAAACAATTGATGCCAGCTGAGTGCCTGTTGGTGTTTGTGGATTGCATTCCCTGAGTCATTCCTGGGTGTAATGAAGCGGGGGGATACAGAGCTAAAGTTGTAGGCGAAGACACCTACTGCTTCAACTCATCCACCTTTCCTGTGGAAGGTTGGAAGTCAGGCTTCTGGCCTGAAATCTTTGGTGTTTCTATCACATCTAAGTCATTTATTTTGTGGTGGATATCAATGCCACACAGCTGCTCCACCTACTGCATCCAGGGCTGCTGACACTTCTGTCACATCCATGGGAGGCAGAAGAGCATTTGGAAACTGCCAGCCAACCACAAGAGCTGAGAAGAAGCTGCAAAACTGCCAAGGAAGCTTTGGGGGGAGATGAAAGACTGCAAGTTGTTAACACTTTCACTACACTTTCAGAGGTGATGGCACTTTTTATATTTGCTATTCCCCAGGTCTGCCTGGCCCTTTCAGTCTGCCCTGGGCACCCGTTGTGACTGCCATTAGAGCCAAAATGCACACTCTCTTCCTGATTGTAGGGATAACTCACTGATAAGGGTTTTTAATCCAAATGCACATCACAGTTACAATGCTGTACATCGTGTAACCACTGTATTTTTAATTTTTTTTAACCTGTGGGCTGATTGTATTGTAAAGTACCAGCCAAACCAAGATACTAGAGTTAGAACTGCACCCTGACATGTTCTTTTCAATACTATGAGGCTTAAGTAAAAATTTGGCAAGCTACACAGCTGGCATTTGAATAGAAATGGTGAGTGGGCAGGATAGATGGATGTGTTACATTTAGCCTTGTCTTTAAGAAGGACATAATTTTCCATCTGACCATTATATGCAACATAAGGAAAAGCTGTATGTTTGGGACAGATGCTTCCTGTTGTTTGTGCCCAGAGTATTTTTAAGCATCACAATTAGTTTAAAAAAAACCACCAACCAGCCAAGCCCACTTAATTTAAAAGTTCTGTTTACTTTAAAAAAAATTATTGCCCTTACTCTAGCAGCAAATCTTGGGCAAGGCCACTTTTCCAAGTACAGTTACATGGCTTTGAAATAGGGTATTTATCCCAGGGATTTTTCTGCTTGTAGAGAGCTACAAGCAAAAACTGGGAGACATGAATTCTTGTTCCTCTGTTTGAAATTTCTTAGGAAAAAATGTTTTCTCAACAGAAGACACCATTAATGAAAACATGCTGCTAATTGTTGCGGACTGCTAAAAAACAACACTGAAAACTTTTTCAGGTGATTTCCCAACATCTCCATTCAGATACTTACTCCTGGGGCTATAAGAGCTTGAAAAATAGGATTTTAAGAATGGAACAGTCAGAGTAAGTGATGTTTCTACAAAGCTGTTTCGAAAAATTATCAGAATATTTTATTTTGGAGTGTAAATACGGAAATCAAAGTCGAAATAACACGGCTATTGATATAAGTAGCTAAGCTCATCATTTAGAATTTAGTGTGGACAGTTAATTAAAAATGTTCTCATTTATAGAGATGCTCATTCATGGAGCACCCCACTCTGACTAGTGGAGTTTCTTCCTTTCAGTACCTGCCCAGCAAAGGGCAGACGGAGTCCCCCAAGCAGGTTTTCAACTGGTGCGAAGTGTGTGCTCTTCCCTGGCTGCCAGTCCACTCTAAGCAGTCCCACAATGTTCTCAGAAATGCCCATTTTTGGTTGATTTTTCACCTGTGTGTTTAGAAATGATTCTCTATCAGCTCAGCTGCATTTATTTATGGACTATGCAGACAGCGAAGGTTAGGCGAAAATTTAAAAAGCAATTCCTAAACTCTTTGCATGTATTTGATTCTCAGTGGAAGTGAGATGGCAGGACCCTGGCAGGAATCAGAGCAGATGCTGTGAAAATACAATGGGGCTTGGTCAACTTTCCGTATTCTAGAGTACACATTCATTCTCATACCAACCTCAATTTTACAGCAAGTCATTCTATTCCTAATGCCTTAGGAGGAGAGCACCCTGTCCTCTCCCCAGTCCATGATTTGCCAGTCCTTATGAAAACTGGCCTCATGTTCATCCTGGCATAAATGGCTCAAAGCTGAGCTGTTTCAAAGACGTGAGGAGCCAGGTTGAAGCTTGAGATGTTTTTGACAACAGTCTTTGAAAATAAACCATGGAAATACTGAGCTGTGGCTGACTGTAGATCCCCACATTCAGCATGGAAGGGCTGATGGAGCAGGTGTAAACTCATCTAAAACCCCCTATTTCCCTTGTAACCTCATCACATGATGTCCACATGATGTGTGGGATATTTTGGGAAGCCAGAGATGTAAATGGGATGAGATCAGAGCAGCATAGCCTTGGTGGAGAAGTGGTACCAGGGGCTGGAGACAGCCCACGGCATGGTGGGGTCTCAACGGCTCTACTTGCACCATAGATGTTATGAATAACCTACTAATCTTTGGTCAAGGGCTGCTTGGAAATGGCAATTAACACCAAGTACTTCAAAAGGTCAGGCTGAACTAGGGAATGGTCCAAATATTTTATTTCTCATTGCTGATTTCTTTTGGACAACTCCTCAGATTTAATAAACAGTTTAGTACTTGCAGTCAGCAGTATCTGAATTTGTTTTTGTTCTTTGTAAGTTTAGCCTAATACCCAATATTTTAGAGCTGCTTCTTGTATTTCCATGCCAAAAAATTATTATTGATTTAATAAATATATTGATGTATGGGGAATGTCCCTCAGTCATGACTTAAGGAGAGGAGATCTATACTTTGTGTAAGAAAGTATTTTGCTATTAATGCAGAAGTGTTTTTTCTCTTGTATTTAGGTTATCTGGGGGATGTTGGTCAGTGCCAGACGAGGTATGATGGTGATTTTTTTTCCTGTTAAGAACTGGAACTCATATTGTAAAGGTGGTTGAAAAGCCTCTGGCTGTATAGAGCATATGTATGTCTTTTTACTAATCCTTCTGCACTAACACAACTGTATGCAAAAGGTTGGGGTACTTGGGGGTGAACAGTTCATATGGCACATGTTATTAACCTGTAAAAGTCTTCTGTGGCATCTCTTCTAAAACTTTGAGTGTATTTGTTTTGTAGTAATAGAAATGGCAAGTCTTGACTCAGACGGAGAGGTGTTATTGGCTGCTGAAGCAGGACCAGAGATGTTTATTGTTTTGAGACTATTTTCCTTTGTGCCACCTGGTGTCAGCAGAACCTAAGAAATTGAAAACCATTACAGTGGATTAAGGTGGTTTTCATTAAAGTCTCCTCCCTTAAAGAGAAATTATCATTTTAGTGGTATTTGACACTGCCATTTCTTCAGCGTGTTTTGTATAAGTATTTACATTCTCCACAGTTCAAAACAGTGCAATACAGTATTTTTTTTCTGCATATTAACCCAGTGATCTGTGCAAACCCCTCAGCTCTGCAGAGAAGCTGCAAGGGGAAGCAGCAGCCCTTTGTTACCACAGCTCGTGCAGTCCTGTGGTGGCATTAGCATTGTCTGTGCTGCCTTTTGGAAGTCTCAGGCTCTGAGCTGTCTTCGGTTCAGAGCGTTTCTGTCAAGCTACACAGCTGCAATTTTGGCAGCACCAATAGATGTATTCTGGTAGTCAAGGCAGGAGATGGGATTCCTGAGATGAGTCTAATGCTTACAAGTACTCTATTCACTCCTTAGGACTGATAAATATCTACCTATGGAAATTGATGGGTGCCTTCTGAATGAAACTAGGGTATAGTCCTACTCACATTTGTGTCTACAAGATCTCTTTTAGTGCAGGAAGTTGTTTTTGCTTGTGCAGTTTGAATCAGAATAGGAATATGTCTTTCATTCTGTCATGAGTTTGTTTTTTTGAAGTAATCCTACTCCTTAGAAGCCAGACACTGTTTGTTGTACTATGGATTTTTATTTGTATTTTGTGATAGCTCCAAATATGTTCTCTCTAATTGCTTTTCTTTGTTTGGCTTAGGGAAACACAAGACAGGAATGTAAAGAGCAAAAACAGTTGTTGTCAATCCTAAATATATTCACATTCTAAAAGCTATTGTTTCAGGGTAATGCTTCGAAAGGGCGGCTGTAATATTTCTACCTATGGAGAGTTGATTTTTGTGTCATGGTCTCACAGTGCTGAGGCTTGCTGTCCCTGAAGCAGGCACAAACAACCAGCCAGGCAACATTCACTGTTGTGCTTTAGGAAGGGGAACAGCATGAGCAGCAACCCTGTGATGCCCAGCCAAGAAACTCCTGGCCAGTGTGGAAAATTTCCAAGAGGTTGATAAAGGTCCTTAGAAAAGAACAAACCCCCCTGAACCTGCTAGGAAAGTTTATGATCTGCTAATGCATAGGGAGGACTTGATGAAATAAGAGGGAGGATGGAGCGATGGAGGTGTTTCTTACGGATTAAAAGGAATAACAATAATAACTTTAAGTTTTAGGAAATTTATTGGAATATAGTCAGCAGGCTTCATAAGTTGAAGTATCCACTGCAACCACAAAGTTGTTGTGTGCCTGCTGCAAAACTGCTTCTGTGTTTCAGGGGAGAAGAGGGAGGTGAGAAACTCTTTTATTCCAGTTAGTTTAACATACACATATTTTTAACACATCTAACAAAACATTTTATGAATAAATTTCCATTTCCCCACCTGTATTTTGGGGAAGTCCATGTTGTTCTTCTGTAAAACTGATTTCAAATATTTCTGATGGTAGGACAAATTGTATTTTTTCCATTATGCTCCAGTGGTGAAAGTTTACTGAGCTAGCGAGAATGTTCCTGCAAATAATTACAGGGAAATATAGTGTACTATAAATTAAAATCCATAAAGAAAATTGATCAGAGTATTTAGATTCAGAGTATTGCCTCTTTCTAATAGGAGGTATTGTTGAGAAGTCCATGGAATCATATACAGCCACATGCTGATAAGAAAACCATCTTGAAGAGCAGCATAAGGCATTCTTGCAAGGATAAAAGTTCTGACATTAGAACTGATTATGTTCAACGTGGTTTAGGAAAAAAGATTTCAAATTAGCCCAGAAGTTTTGGCTACAACCCCTTTAACTTCAAATCTTGTTTGCTCTTGTCTGCTTTGGTGTTTGAACTGTGCTTTATGTTAGTTGTTTTCATTTGGTTTTTTATCTGTGCCAGCTCCAGGAATCTCTCAGGGTGAGTAAGATCTCAGGCTGGGAGAAGCTGTGCTGCTCCTGATGTGGGTACTGGTGTTGGTGATCCTACAGTCTGCACCAGACAAGGCAGGAAGATTTTGGCATATCAATGCCAGGTCAGTCACCTTTTTTCCCAATTATTTCCTACCTGAAATACATGTGTTTGTAAAGACAAGCACAGAATACATTAAATTCCTGTTTCTGCCTTATGCCTTCTAAGGAAGTTGCCAGATGCACTGCTTTTGATCACATTTTATCTTGCCTTCCAGCATTCCTTTTTTCCCCATCATCAAGCTGATCAGTTCCTGCTGATCTGTTCATTGTAACCCCATGTTGAAAAGTGGACCCCTCCCCCTGGGGTTCCTGCATAAGTCCAATTTCCAGCGCAGCTTGCAAAGAGAGTTTTGTTTTGGTTTTGGAAATGTTTAGAAGGGTGTAAAAATAAAATAAAAGATTGTGAGAAGGGAAAAAAAACCTGCTTGCCTGTGAAGGCATAAATCCTTTTGGGGTCCCAGAGGGGAAATGGGGAGTAAGGGAGAAGGGAAACAGCTGGAAGCTCAAGTTGTATTTGTGAGTTTTTTTCTTGGAGCAAACCAGGTGGAGTAAAAGATGCCTCATGTAATGAACTGGATGTTTCTACACTGGTGGCATCGTGCCCAGCATTACCAAGTACAAATACCACAGGAGGTTAATTAAATGCACCAGAATGGTGTTGCCATGCTGTTGTAAATAAAGTATAAAATACATTGACCTGCAATCTGAAGAGCTCTGAAGTGGAGCCTGTAGGCTGATCATCTGTTCTGGCCTTCTACACTGGTGTAGCACAGTATTTCCCAGCCATCTCCAAGTAACTGTGCGTCTCTGAAATGTGATGTTTGAGCTCTGAGGTTCATCCACTGTCCTCTCTCTGCTCCTTCTGTTCAGTTTATTTTATACCAAACCACAGCCTTACTCTCCTGCTGCAGGATGCTTCCTATGGAGGCCAAAAATTAGGGGGGCTGGTGACTGCTTGAAACAAGAAGAATGAGGAGGAGCACATGCGTGCTGACCTCTGTGCCACACAGTCCCAGACAGATTCTGCTACTGGTCCCCCATTCAGAATGTACAAAAGATGCTGAGGAAGACGTTTTGGACCATTATTTGTATGATTATGGTTTTCACCTCCAGCTCGCCAATCTGGTCATCAGATTCATTTAATTCAGTTTTCTGACATCACCAGCATCTGAGTAAAGTGGAGGTTTAGTTCACACGTGTAGGTTGACAGAGGATTAATTTAAATAAGCTGAAAATTCTGTTTCTGATAGGGAATCCAGAGACACTGGAGAAACTGCAGCATTCAGAAACTGTAGTATTCAGGAAATTTGTCAAACCAGCTTGGATTACTGAATATAAGCATTTTGTGTCCTCAAATCAAGAGGGTTTCAACAGTGTTTGTTCTTCTGATTGGTTTGATATCTGCCAGCTTTTTTTCTTCAAGCCAGATCTTGCTGGAAAATGCATATATATATATCTATATCTATCTATATCTATGTGTATGTATACACATATATATACACTAACAAAATTTGTTAAGTGCCACTTTAAAATTTATATATATGCATATGTCATCTATATAAATGTATATATGTATGTAATATATAATATATGCATCTGTGTCCTACAGTATCTTAAAGACACAAGTGACAATTTTGGACACAAAGAAATATGGAATACAGCAGGGTTACCCTCAAAAATCTGTGATTTCCAGCCAGGGATACTTGATACTTTCTTATTAAGATCAACCTTGAAGTTACCTTAAACTTTAGACATGAGCAGGCCCAGCAGGTTTTTGTTTCAAAGGGTGTGCTAAATTCTGCGTGCTTCTGTTTTTCCAGTCTGATTTGATTGTCAAAATCCTCACTCAGAGACAATTTACTTCTACCCTTGCTGGAGTCTCCTGAGATGTGTTGCTTAGCATGGGTATTTTCCTGAAGTGGTACTGCTCATTTCTTGGGACCACTGGCTTCAGTTTACATCTTATCCAATTCTCAAAAAGAATAAAAAATATTTACTGTATAATAAAACAATGTAATAGTGTAATGATACTTAATGAGATTTTGTCTAGACCTGTGTTCTCACCCATAAAAGCCCTGTTTACAGAAATCTCGAAAAGCCTTTTCAGTAACAAAGTGGAAGATATGGAATATATTTAAGCTCTTTAGGTGTTGCTGTACAAGCTTCACAATAACTGAAGAGAAAGAGCCTGTAGAACCAGTATCTTCTTCCTTCATCCCAAATTTGTTTCCTTGAGGGGTGCAGGGCACATTGAAGTATGCAATATCTTATTTCATGATATTTTCACGTGATACTTTATTGGTCTCTGAGAAAGCTGGCAGTATCTGGGAGAGGTCTTATCAGTTGAGAATGATCCCTTGCCTCAGCTGCAAGATTTTGCCTGTTTTATCTCTCTTAGTAGGTCCATGAGAGCTTAAATGGATGTGGGAAGTGGGGAGTCTGTCAACCATCCACAGCTATTAATGCTCCTTGTGTTATACAAGGCACATATTTGGACAAACTGCTGGGTAAAATGACATGTTTTTTTATCATTTTCATCCTCCCTCCCCTTTATTTGGTCCTCCAATTTGGAAGTGTTTAACAAAAGCCTGTGCTGTGACCCTGTGAGTGAGCACCTGCAGCAACTCCAGTTGTCAGCAGGAGATGTTCCTGGAAGCAAAACTGAAGGAGGAGAAATGCTGCATCAAGAGTACTTCACTTCAGGTGATTTCTGGACAGTTATGCATACACTTGTATTTTGTTTTAATTCTTTGTTGATCTTGCAGTGAAACCTAAGCCTTCTTTAGTACCTTAGAGACTTCTTGGAGTTAAAAGATTTATTCCAAGCAGGTGGTTCTTAACTTCCCTCACAGACTATCTCACGTGAATTCCTTGCTTCTTGCTTTAACTGCTAGTACTTTGAATTTGAATTTTACCTTTTTCTAATATAAACACTTCTAGCAGTAGTTTTTTTGGTTTTGTTTAGGTTTTTTGTTTTTCCTTTTTTCTTTTTTTGCCCCCAGACATGTGCTTATATAAACTCCAGAAATGCAGCCCATCAAACCAAAACTGTAGTTAGATTTCTACTATTTTAACAGGATTTTGAGACACTGGTGCATGTCCAGAGAGGGACAACAAAACTGGTAAAGGATCTAGAGAGCAAGTCCTGTGAGGAGGGGCTGAGGGAGCTAAGAGTGTTCAGCCTGGAGAAAAGGAGGATCGGGGAGATCTTATCACTCCCAAATCCTTGGAAGGAGGGTGTAGCCAGGTGTGGGCTGATCTCTTCTTCCATACAACCAGGACAAGACAACACAGCCTCAAGATGCACCAAGGGAGGATCGTGTTAAACATCAGGAATAATTTCTTCATGGAAAGAGTTGTTAAGCATTGGCATGGGCTGCCCAGGGAGGTAGTGTAGTCACCATTCCTGGAAGTGTTCTGTAAATGACTGGATGTGACATTCAGTGCTATGGTTTAATTGACAGGGTGGTGTTTGGTCAAAGGTGGGACTTGGTGATCTTGGAGGTTTTCTCCAACCTCAATGATTCTGTGATTGTAAGGGTTTCTCATTCTTTTCAGGGATTACTTTTTGGAGACCTGACTATTTGTGAGTGTTTTTCTATATTGATTTGTATCTTGATTTGTATCAGCAAGGACATTTTATACATCCTCTTTAAGGTGAAAGTAAATAAGGAATATTTTCTATGACTCCGTGCTCACCACCTACAATGTAAATCAGAACTAAAACCCCTTGTTAACCTGGAATTTGCATTGGCAAGATCTATGTGACCTAAATTGTTACTTCCCACGTACTCAGACCATTATATCCCATGCCTAGACCTAAAGAGTTCCTACAGCTTCAAATTACCGTTTGTACCCATCTGATAAAATTCTAATTAGTAAGAACACCAGCATTTTCTCGTGAACACACAGAGGGAAAGCTGTTCTAAGTGCTTCTTAAACATCATTAGATGGTAAGTTTAATGCTAATCCTGACTGCTTTACACAAGTGATTGACTTTCTTATTTGCAGTAACTTCTACATTTCAGTGTGTGTGGGCATAGTGATTGTATTTAATATAAAGTGCCTCAATTTTCGGGGTAAGAAATCAGGTAGTGATAAGTTTCTACTACTGTGCCTCGTAAAGGGAGGGGAATGTGCTTGTCTTTTGTCTAATCACTGGCCACACCTTTATTTTCATCTCCAAACCTGAAATATTTTGTCCTGTCCCTAAGTAACGTTGCAAAGAATTTGTTTGACATGAAACACAGTAGAAGTCAAGGAGGGGTTGCATGTTTGATTTTTAGACCAGACCACAAAGGTGATAACCAGCACTGTGTTGATCATTAAGGACAAATTAGTTTTGCTTGGGGGGATGGGGGAGACTGGGGGGAAGCAAAAGAATTCTGATGATTGTAGAAAAAATTTAGTGCAAAAATAGAGTTGTGCACTGAATCTTTTAATTGTATTTTCTTTATGAGGATGACTTATTTTTTCCTGTTAGCCTTGAAGGTGCTGAAAATGGGCACACAGGCAATGCACATGGTCATTTTGGCCCGTTTCAATGTGAATGTTGGATACAGCATTCTGCGCCCCAGGTTTTGTGTCAGGTAACCTTGGATTCTACCACCTCATTTTCATATAATGCCACATTCTGAGTGACATTTTGTACAGTTTTTCCATTGTTAGGTTATTTTTTCCTGCTGTATCCTTCTATCTGTAAGGCAGTCTGAATGCTAATGAAGTTGGAATGCACTGAAAGAATGCATTGAGACTAAAACAGCAATAATTCTTTAGGTATTAGTATTTCTAATTCTTTAGAATATTGTGTCTATTTATGAGTTCACTTGTTATATTTGGGAAGGAAATCTGTTAAGAAGTATTTTTGAGAAAGGTTTCTATTTAATAGTGAGTGAGACATAAGTGAGACATACAGCCTATTTCCAGAACAGAAATGTATTGGTTTAGTGGTTCTAATGAGCTAATTTGAGTTCCATTTCTGTTTATTGGGTAAATGAGCAAATGTGAAAAATGAAATTAAATTTGCTCCACCACCAATTTTTCAGGTTATATTTACACTACTGAATATACTGCATTTTTTTCTGATTTCTGTGAGGAAAAAAATAGGCTGTATCAATTCTCCAGCATTTTTAAAGGAAAAAAATACTTTCTTTTATGGATACACTGAGAAAATCAAAACAATGAAGATTAAAGGACAGCTCAGGAATGTGAGGATAATTTTGAATTACACATTTGTTTGTTGCTGCTCAGTGTGCAAAGCTGGAGAACTTAAGAAATTTCTACCCCTTGGTAATGGTCATCATTCCTTTAGCCTGGATTTTTAGACTTTCACTGATTTATCATCAGATACAGTTTTGCAGGTTTAATTGTACTTTTGGGCATTGTAATGTCCAGTTTCAGTGTTTTCACTCTAATTTTAGTTGCAAGGAGGTGCAAAACTGTTTGGAGTAGGAGTAGAAAACTACACATAATGTCATCAGAGATGTGACTTGCCTTGGACCAGCTGGGGTGGCAGTTGAATAGAGATGGGAATGACTGAGGGTGCCCAGAAAACAATTTAATAATGCGCCAACAAAAAGAGAAGATGTACACAGTACAGAACAATCTCAGAAGGCCCTTCAATGGGTTAACATGACATTATATAACCTTTGTTAGTTTCTGTTGGGCAGTGAACCAATGAACGACTGCATTACCTTATATGTAAATCTTACTATCCAGTCACAAATAGGAACTAAGAACATTACCTTATTTGACTCTTCTACATTAACATAACAATTCCCATAGTTCCATTCTCCTCTCCGTATCTTATCCACATGTCTTCCTTTGGCATCTTGTTTCCCATGGTCTCAGACTGATGCACACTTTGTTGTTGACCAGGGTCAGCTCGCTGTCCATCCCTGGCCACCCAGCTCCCGCAATGCAACTCTGAACTAGGACTGTAGATATAATGAGCAATGAATATAGTTTATAGTTTCACTTCTTAAATATTTTTTTATTATTAGCAGGCAATGTGCCACCAGCAATATGTGCCTATAGGAACCCAACAGTCTGACAGTTGAGGAAGATTATTGCATGTAAATTAACCACTGTGTCCTCTATATGGAGGAAGTGATTATTCTCTGTATTGTGCTATTTTAATGCAGTTTTAATACTGCAGCAGAAATAACTAATACCAAAGGATTACATTTTAAATATTTTATCATTAACTTAATAACAGGGTGAACAATATAGTGGGTCTTCAGCAGACCATTGTGCTGGTCTGGAGAACTATGCAGCCCCCAGTCTTCAAAATGCTATTCCTTGAAGATAGGGTAAATCTTCACTACATAGAAAAGAGTTGCCACATGTCACATATGTAGATTTCAGGAAGGCCGGTTGGGATGTTGCTGCAGAGGTCACCTGGGAATCCCATTACTTGCACCTGATGGGCAGCATTTATGAGAAAAGATATTTTTTAATACAGATTAAAAACATTTAAAACTGAAAAATAATGAGGAGATGCTTGATCTTAACCCTTAGAAAAAAGGGGATCTTTGGCTGACCTATTGTTGAAGCTGTGTGTCAGACTGAGGGCTTTTATCAGGCTGATAAGTGTTTTCCTTAAACCTTTCTTGAATGAAAGACGGACTGGCAAAGTTGCCAGTACCAGAAATGTCTTTAAATCAAAGACAGCCTTTGCAACTTTTCCAACAATATGAAGTTTGCAATCTCTGGGCAGCATCAATAAATGAGTAGCAGAGTGTCCCTCCCCCAACCCTCATTAGCTGAGGAAGATTCAGGTCAGAGGGGTGAGTTATGGAATAAGATTAGTTTTCTGCTTCGATATCTCAGTGTTCAGAGGAAGGAAATATTAATTTTAGCTGCAGCTCACATGCTCACCTCTAAACTCCAGGGAAGCCTGGATCTAAATGCATACCATGGGCACTCAGTATCACTGTGAAAGGGACTGTTGGGTCATATCAAGTATCTGTTTCTGGTTCCAATTAAAAGACATTTATTGCTTGGCTACTCAGAATAATGGAAAACAGGGTGTTAGAGGCACCTGAGCCTCTGTATGCAATGTAATTTACACAGCCACTCAGACATGTAAATCAGTGCTGAAGAGCACATTGTTATGAGAATATTAGTGAATAAGAAATGCTGTTCTTCAAAGCTTCTAAGCTTCTTCTAAGTCATGAGAGAAGAAAATAAAATGTAGTTTTTCCATAATGTCTCACAGATAATTGGTGGCTCCAGATATTTGAAGTAATCTGGAGTTGCTAATATTGGTGACAGTGCTGTACCTTTAATACCTAGATGCTGTCTTAGGCTGGGGCTACCTGCAAATGCCAAGCCCCCTTCTCCTCTGGGAAGATCAACTCTTAGAAGAGGAGCCTTGTAGAACATAATTGCAGTCTAGATTTTGTGCTTTCAAAAGGCCTTATCAGCCTCATCTCTGTCTTTGGGGAACTTGGCTTGATGCTGTAATTGGATCAAATTGACTCTTAATTAGTTAGCTTATATTCAGGAAGGATAGGTTACTGAAAAATACCGACTAACTTCCTCTGTGTGCCATGCTGTGCATGAAGCCAAAGCTACGCAGTTGGATGTAAATCCTAAAGCAGTTCACAGTCTTAAGATAGTCCTTGTATTTAAGATGCAGTGCTTTGTTATTTCACGTAGCACAGCTTGAAGGTGAAATCTAAGCAGATGGGCATGGTGTTGTCTGTCCCTAGGTTTCCAGGGTTTAATAAGTATACTCCTAAAACAATCTCCCTACTTTGGATTAATTTAGGATACACCTCATAACATGAGAAGTTTATTTGGATGATTCTTGAGTAATGTAGTTACTTAAGCACATGAGCAGCACGTGGGTCAGCTGCCTTATGTGCTGTCAGGTGGCTTTAATCCAGTGAATTTACTGGGCACCTGGTAAGCAGATGATACTATGTTGGTTATTTAAATAAGGTCTGCTGATCTCCAAACCTCTTGCCTGACTAGTCCAACATGTCCTTTTAAAGGATGGTACATGGTAATTAATTGTTCTGATCAGGTATAGTGAGGGTTATAGAAAATCTGAAATAAAGAAGTGAGTGTGTGGTAGCTGAATTCAGTAAATATAATTGCTTCCCTCTCTATAGGAAGAAAGCCATAAAGAAAAATTACTTAGTACCACCCTGAAGAAAAGCACCTTTTCTCTATTCTTAAATCAAACATCTTGTATTAGACCCTAGATTTTGTTGAGCAACAAGAACAACTTCAAAAGCATAGAAAGTGGTCTGAAGATAGAGGAGATGAAAGTAAAGGTTAGGAGGGAAAGGAATGGATTAAATTGGAGATTGTTGAGACAAAACAACAAGGCAAAATTATCAGTCTGATTTTGGTATTTTGTCTGAAAGAAGTACAGCAATTTCATGCGTATAAGGCGCACTGGAGTATAAGCCCCCCACCCTCCGAGGATTCACATGCAACAAAGTAACTAATTAGTAATGGAATTGCAGAATTTACTGGCAGGTGCTCAATTTGCAAACAGTTTTCACAGATTGGTATAGCCTTTAAACGCAGCCCCAGGCACCCTCCCCATGCCACGGGCCCTGGCATTCCCTCCTGCCCCTGGCACCAGCTGCCGTTGTTCATGGCTCGCACTTCCAGGTTGGCAAATTTCTGAACTTTGTCAACGTATAAGGTGCACCGGTCTATAAGGCGCACCTCTGGGTTTTGATCAAAATTTCAGTCAAAAGGGTGCACCTTATATGCATGAAATTACTATAATTGTGTGGTTAATGTGTAGCTCTTAACTAGGCCCTATAGAGTTAAACTTGTATTTAAAATTATGGAGTATTTGTATTTTCTTCTGTTTTTTATTACCCATGAAAAGAAGCTTAGACATCCTTATTAATGAGCTTTTACCAAAATAATTTAAGTTTTATAATGTATTTAAAATTATTACTCAGTTATATGAAAAGTGCAGAATTTTAAGATATACTTAGTTTTAAATACTGATTTATATTTCAGATACCATTGAGAGGTCAAATGTATTTCAGTAAAACCTTTTTAAGCTGAATGTAACTTTACATTTACAGGAGTTTGGTGTTGTGTTCTTTGCAGTTTACCAGTTAGCAGTGACAAAGCAAAATCACCATTTTCTTAAAGAGGCCTGGGCTTTTGGGTCCCTCTCCTGTATATGTTTTGGTCATCACTTAAAAAATTATTTTCTTCTGGTTGAAGTCCCTGGAAAGAGGAAAAATTTAAAAGAAAAACTACACTAGATTGCATACAAGAGAACCTTTAACACAAATCTCTTGGAAATTAGCATATTATTAAAGTTGTGGTTTTTTGTTTTTTTCCCTTCACTTAGCATATTTAATTTCCTGTTCAGAAGGACATTCAGGAATGTTTTTGGATCTAGGAATGACATGGCTTTTTATCCTATATAACACCATAACAGTTGCTCATACCCACAGCGTTCCCCACTTACCCAATTAAGCCATCATTAAAATTTAGTTACACACTCTAAAGATTTGAAATGCAAGTTAGACCAATTCCTGAATATGTATGAATGCATTCTCTGGTGAAAGGAGAGTTTGAAATTATTGTGAATTCTCTATTAAAGACAAAACAAACAAACAAACCCAAAAGCTAAATATACTTCATCTGAGGGTTTTTTCCCCTCTCTTCTCCTTCTCTGATAGCAGGAGAGTTTGGAATTAGAAGTGAGATAGCAAAATGCTGCAGAGGAGGCTGCTGCCTAGGCTGAGGCATTCCCCTTTGAAAGCAGGTACACTTTTTTCCAGCCTAGCTTCCTTTAAAAAAAATCAGAGGGATATCTGATTGCATTAGCAAGGGTGATACTTACAAATTGACTTTAGAATTGTCTTTGGTGGTTTACTGTCCTTAGGCTATAGATTGGGCAAGGATTTGTTAAAAAATAGCAAAGATGTCTGTGCATTGTTTCCTTTATAATTTTAGTGCCATTGTGTGCAAAATTTTGTGTCAAAATTTTAGAAGAGTGTTTGGCTATGTAGGATTTACCCTGTGGATAAGAATGCCCTTAATTTTATTTTGGAGTTAATGAGCTGGGAGGGACTCCCTGCAGCTGTGGAGAAAAATCTTTCAGGCTAGGAAGAGGAAGCTGCCTCGGTTGCCAGCAGCCCCTTTGGTGAGTGGTACAATTGGCAAAAACCCCTCTGTATGCCCCAATTTCCATAACTTAAGTGAGAAACAGCTCTTTGTGCTCCTACCCAAAAGCAACAGAATGTCAAATAATTAATAGTAATTATACAGAACCTGGGAAGGGGGGAAACAGTCTCCTTTGCCAAAACAATGATGTTTGAATGCATTTTGCTGATTGTGGTGTTTATTTCATACGTGTCATGTTTAAAGGAGGTGTTTTTGATGCGTATCCACTTCCAAGTGAAGTGCCTCATGTTGAGTGCTCTACAAGGTCCCTGAGATGCTGTCAGCATGTGTGACAAGGTGATACTGACAGCACACATCAACCTATGCTCCTAGTACAGCTCCAAGCTTAAATGAGGGAAAAAATGGAAGATGATGACATGGCCATGCGTTTTAGAGACTATCTTTGATACCCAAAGGGAGCTGGAACTCTCTCTGGGAGCTGGGTAGAGGAGTTCAAGTGGGGAAAACCCAGATATGGGCAAGGAATGTAAATGAGCACTGCACCTTCTTAACATGATTTGTTCAGCCTCTTGGAAAATTTGGGAGATAATAATATCTATTATTTGATTACATTTTCTAGACAATATCCTACTGACTTTGTTTATTTGTTTTGCAATTAGATTTGTATTTATATCAAAGTGTCTACCCTGCTATCTTAGCACTTTATAGCAACTAAAATGCAAACTACAGAAATTATCATAGTAAGTGTTTACAGCTTATTATCAATTCTATAATCAAAACAAAGTCAGCCAAAATATAAAAATTCAATGTCTCTTTGTCTTCAAATGCTACCCTCCAGATTTAGTATATAGAATTTATGATACAATATATATTGTTCTTGAAAACTTGTGCTCAAATTCCCTCAGTACTGACTCATAGCTAACAAAATTCTTCTTTGAAGGGTGATAAACTGTGTTAATGTTATTAGAATTTCTTTGGAATATTATATTTAGTATTAATTGGCATAAGTTTTTTGGAATAAAAAAAGAGGGTTGCCTGGGGAAATTTAATTACAGTTCTTTCTTTGTTTCCACTTTCATTTGAAACTTTACATATGAAAAGCATTAGTACCTTCTTTCATTGTTTTTATGTGTGTGCAAGTTGCCTACCTCTGGACAAAAGCTGCGACAGTGAGCCTGTCAGTAACATTTTTGAAGGAATGTGTGTGAGGAGAAGCAAGGATGTGATGGGCAGCTAAATTGCCCAGGCTTTTTGAAAGCATCTTTGGTACTCTTACTGAATTTACAGCAGGTGAGCAGCTCTCTCCTTGCACAGTGGGCTCAGTTTCCAGTGACCAAACACAAAGAGAGGAAGCAGAGAGGCAGGGGAAGAAAAGTTACAAGTCTTCCCTTTTTCATTCTCTCAGCTAACAGCAGGTAGGGAGGGCAGCTGCTCTGCTGAGATACAGCCTTTCCTGCTCCAACAGGACTAAGAGCTTGAGCTGAGCTAAGCTCATCACGTGGTTGAGCATGGGAAATTAAAAGTGAAGTATTCCTGCTGGCAAGTTCAAGAACTGGTGTTCACACCTCCAGCCGACATCTGTCCCTGGCACACTGAATTTACTGCCCATTGTGTCTCCTTTATAACAGAAACTACCATTATTTTTCACATATATGGGAGTTAAAGGTGACATAATGAAATATTTTTTTTAGTAAAGCTTTTTCTTTGGATCCCTGCAATATTGTAGAATTAAAAAAAATTTGCTTCAAGAAGATGCCGTCTTCTAGGACCTGTTACTTTGCTCATCATTATCCTTGTAAGAATGAGTTAATTTTCTTCTCAGCTCAGATTTTTTTTAGGAAGAGAAGGCTGTGTTTTTACAGGCAAGACAAAAGGGTGTCTCTCTGACCTTTATATTTAGTATAAACACTTAAAGTTTGATAACAAATCTAGGAGTTTTAGTGAAACCCTCAGCTTCTTTTGTGCCTTAAAAGAGCTGTTTAGGGACTTGATGTATATGCAGTTGTCTTCAAAGACATATTTAATATTATGATAGGAAATAGCAAGTGTGCAATAGAAGAGTTTCCCAAGAAGCTGAATTCTGCTGCAATCCAAAGTAAGACTTTCATTTTAGAACCCCAAAGGTACTGTAGAACATCTGAGTATTAGGATTGAACTGAATGAAGCAAACATGCCTTTAAAAAAACTTTATTAATGTTTTTTTGACTGAATGATGTTTTGTACAAGAAATGAATAAAGCTGAATGCAGAATTAAGGGAGTAGGCTGGAGCCAGGATTTGGGAAGCTGCTGCCTTTTTTGTTTGAAAACAACATCACAACTACAAAAGCGCAATAGCTTTTAGTGCTTTTTAGAAACTACCATAAGAAATCCTGTTTTTATTGGTAAGAATGTGCTAAAACATTTGATCTTACTGACTCTGTCATTAAAGAAGATATTACAATTGAAGATGAGGATAATCTTGTGCTAATGTCTCCAGTCAACGATTCTAAACTTCCCCTTATACTCTTTCCCAGTCTCTAATTGCTATTTATACCACTGATGACAGAAGCAGTTTTATTTCAAGGTTGATTTGGTGCAGTTTTGTTCATATTCTGGCCATGTGGTTTTGCTGGCTCACTTTAAGCAACATCTCCCTCAAGGTATTTGAATACACCTTAAGATAGGGGGAAATTCTGCATTGTTGTACTTCATGTTTTTGATCTGCGTCTCCTGGATTGACCTTCTCAGGTTGTTCAGCTTTTGGGAGCTGAGTTTCTGACAAAATGCTTACAGGCAGTGGCACTGCAGAAAATAAATAACATCAACAAGACACCCTACTACAGGCAACCAAAATTAACATGCATAACAGGAATTGGTAGGAGGTGTGAATAAAATTTCTAACCCAATGTCACAAAGAATTATATCAGGCTTATGGGATCAACAAAAAGCAAAATCTGTTTCTACTGAAACCCCTTTGAGCACCTCCACCTCTCCACCTGAGTCTGTTGTTAATCCTTGTGAGCATCCTGAGGGGATTTTTTCAGCCTTCAGCCCTCTTCCTGCAAAAGGTGGTTTGTGCCAGCTGATTTGGGGCTGCTGCAGATTTCTGAATTGAAGCACCATCTTCCCTTTTTTTCTTGTTTTCTTTCTCCAATGTTTTCTTTGTGATGGCTCCAAAGCTGAATTCTGACGAGTGGCAATATAATATTCTCTAAAGAGAAAGGCTAATAGGGCTCTCAGCTGTGCTATTCAAACTGTGTCATGCAAAACAAAGCGAGATCTCATGGAAGAAATTTGTGTAGATAGGGAGGGACTGAAGCAAGGAGTGTGGAGGGCTTAGCTCCAGCCTCTGAATTCTGCAGAGGTTTTGCCATACAGAAAGGTCCCTTCTGAAGGGCCTGATTGAAAACTCAGTCCTGTTAAAATCCAGGGATTGCCACTCCTAAGGGGATCTCGGAGTTCATTCCAGGTCTCTCCACAGCAGGGGCCTGCCTATCCACAGGGGAAATACAACAAAAGTAAACTCAGATATCGAGTGACTTTCATACCACCACAACTAGTGGTTCTGAAATAGATCAGAGGGGATTAAAAATCAGCAGCATTAACTCCAGGTGACATCAATGAGCTCTGCTAATTCTAGAAACAGTGAGGAGCTCAGCATTGTTCCTTGCTGGGATAGACAGAATAACAGTGTTTACAGAAAAAATTAGCAGGTGCTCAGAGAGGGCAAAAGTCTAAAGAGAATGGCTGTGCATCCCTTTCACTCTTCTTATCCCTGAAATATGAAATGGCTTTAAGTTCCTGCTATGTCTTTTTCTTCCTAAATGATGTGAGGTTAATTTCAATATATATATTTTTTAATCTCTTTCTTGACTTCCCATATTTTTAGAAAAGGAATGCTTTTCAGGCTCAGGGTGAAAACTGTGCTAACCTGCAGCCCACACACCTGCACAAAGCTTTTGGAAAACAGGGCAGTTGTGCTGTGCCTGTGTGGCAGAGCATTTGGAGCATTTGGCCCAGGGAACACATCTGCTGGGGAAATCATCCCTTCTCTTTGCTCAGGCAGCTCTATCGTGAAGGATCACTCCCAGGAAGGTAATCTGTCTTCCAGGCTCTGAGCTAAAGATGGGCAGGATCTTATTGATTTTTGTAGCAGCTGGATGGGCTCATAAAGGCACATTTTTAGACATAATTTGCTGTTCTCAGATCTGGTCAGTGCTTTCAAATACTTGAATTTCATCAAATCAAGAGTGTTTTTGAAGAGGAGATAGCTTTAGTGATTCTGACTGCATGATCTTGAACAAATCATGGAGGTCAGAGCCTCCTATTTTATATTTTTTGATCCATTTTCAGGTGATATCAATAAATTGTTTGACTTTTCAGAGCGTCAAATGCCCCCTGGTAACAATCCCATGCTTTAAAACCAGGAGAGGATTTCTTCACTAAGCTGACACTTGCTGTACATATCTTGAGGTTATAGTGATGAGTAAGGACGTGCAAAACCAGAGCATCCTTTGCTCAGTGAGCTTGAAGGAGCATGGCGGCTGCTCACAGAAGCAAACTGCCCCTGCAAGGTGGCAAGAAATGTCTCTATATTAGCTTTTCTTTATAGAAAAAGCTAACTGAAAGATCTGAGAGGTACTGCTCCTTCAGAACATGTAAGCAGCACCTAGAAAGTCCCCTCACTTCTAAAGTCTTGTAGCTGTTTTTTAGCCTTTCTTGTCATAGGGTGGTTAACAGACTTTATGCTCTTTACCATCAAAAGCTCAGAAAAATTGTGGTGGGAAATTTTCATGTGCACTGAAAAGTAATACATCTTGGGATTTGGAATAAGGAAGGAATGGAAATCAGATACCAAGCAAATGGAGAGTCTATTTAAACACATACATTTGAAAATTAAAATTTTCCCCAGTGAAAAAAATCTTATCTGCTTTTAGTAAGAAAAAAAGCAAACCCCAAACCAGAGTGAAACTCTTGCTCTGCTGCACGTTCTGGCTCTAAGCATACAATTCCTTTGCAGGTGCCTTTCTTGCCTCCCCTGATGTCAGCAGGGAAAAGCTGCAGCTCCCCACAGCTGGGGAGAGCCCATCCATGCCCATGTCTGAACCTGTCTCAGTTCAGCCAGGTCTGCTACAGATTTAGCATTAAGCACAAGTGTAAAGTCTTGTTGAGGCTTCATTTCTGGCACAAATACAGGACCACTGGGATTTTAGCTTGTGCTAAATTTGTTGCTGGAGTGCCTGGCTAAATGTGTATTTGAATTGTGGCCTCTGAAAGAACATATTTATATAATGTAATATCCTTATTTGTGAAAGGAGGGAACATAACATTACCTGGGATACTGCAGGAGTCAGGGTAATCTTTCCGCATTCTGAAATCCTTATATGAATCCCTGCAAGACTTTGGGCTCAAAGGCCCCTGTGCTCAGAGTGCTGCTATATGAAGAAAATAATCCATAAATAATCCATAAAGGCAAGGAGTTCCCATCAGAAAATGATGCATTTAGAAAAGTAGCAGAAACTCTAAGTTTATGCAGTGTAGCAGTTTCAAAGTAAGCAGGCAGTCTAGACACCTACAGTTGTTATATAAGGATGCATTGAGGACTCATTAATATTTCACTAAACAATAAAATGTTGTATATTAAAGTATTAAAATATAATGTTATCCGTTTCATTGTCTTGCAATGGGAAACAAACTACAAGAAGGCATCTTACAGGAAGAAAACACCAGGGTAGACTTGAAAATTGCTTTACATGTAAATCTTTTTGGTATAAAAAGATGCTGGGTAGGAGAAAGGGAGCAATTTTTGGGGTCTGTTCTAGTTTTGCAGCCATTCACATTTAAACTATGAACTATAACCTAGGATAAACCCACAACAGGTGATTTTTGTGTGTTCACACTGGTTATGGCAGTCAGGTACAGCGGTCTGCTGCTGGCTTTATGCAGACATTTGGGAAGCCTTATCCTTTATATGTCACCAAATGTTATGTTTGCTTCCCAGTCAAATGAGTTTTTGAAAGTGCAGCTGTAAATCTGGACTAAGGCAGCTGCAGGTTTGAAGGGTTGGTGCTTGAAGGAATTGGGTGCTTAGCTTGCTCTCCAAATCCTTTCTGTGTGCCTTGGAAAAGGCAAATATTTAGGGAGAGTTTATTCAGATTGTAGTGGGTTGACCCTGGCTGGATGCTGCACATGCCACCCCTGTACTCACCTTGCTACCAAAACCTGGCCACACAAGCCCAGTTTACATATACACAAGGTATTCTTATTTTCATGTACAAAAAACAAAGCAATAAAAAGAAACCCCAGGAAAACCCCAACAAAATCAAACCAACAGGAAATACAAGTGAAACCCAACCTCTATTTTGGCTTTAGAATTACACTAAGCAGTTAAGAAGAATGGCAGCCTTTTAAAGAAGGCTGTTCTCAGTAGGACTTGAAATGCTGTATGAAAAAAAATAAAAATCTGTGTCATCAACTTTTAGGCACAAAAACGGAGGCAGTGCAAATTCTTCCCCTGCCAAGTCTCCTCTCAGGCTGTGGTGGTGAGGGGTAAGGTGGTTGTATCTCATTTGGCTGTCAAGGGAAGCAGCCTGTGCATCAGGCCCTACAAACAAGAGTGCTTGCTGTCAGGAAATTTGGATTTGCATTAGCAGTCCCAAATAAAATAAACCCCAAAATTGAACCTCTTAGTACAGAGAAATGATGGGGTGGCTTAACTGGGATGTGGTTCTATGGTTTTACTGGGAAATGGCTACACCAAAATATTCTGGGTTACACATGTGTATGAATTTAGATCAATGCAGGGGTGTGTTGTCCTTAAAATAAATTTTGGTGGGGTGAAAACCTTGATTATATTTTAGGTTTTGACAATGAATTCCTTTGAAAGGGTGGAAGCATTTATATTATTATTATTATATGTCTTGGGTTGTAATACAGGATGTGACCAAAAGTATCTATTCTACCACCATCTGTTGAAACCAGGTGGGGCAGTGATCCTCATCTCTGTGGGAGATATCCTCTGCTAATGGGCCATCCATTGAAACCAGGTGGGGCAGTGTTCTTTGTATTTTCACAACCCATCCTTCCTCTAGGGAGGTATCTTCTGTTAATGGCTCATTGAGTCCCACTGTGTGACTGATAAAATTATATCATCCCATTGGGAGATGCTCCAGTCAGGGGAAAGAGCCAAGCCTTTCCTACCAAGACAAAAATTGAGATTCTGGGATACCAAGTTGGCCTTTTTTTCACTGGAAGTCTGGAAAACCAGTGGAAAACCACATCATCACTGGATCTCCAGAGGGAATTGTACCCTTCTACAGGACCATTGCTTCAACTGAACCACGTCTGTCACTGCAGGAGGATGCAGCCACCATTTAATTGGACTACTACCAACACCCTGACTGACTGACGGGGTGTCAGGTTGTATTCTGACTCTGTCAGTGTTGGGGGTTTGTTCTTTGTGGTACTGTATTTCTATTTCAATTTTCCTAATAAATAACTGTCATTCCTAATTGCCATATCTTTGCCTGAGAGTCCCTTAATTTCAAAATTATAATAATTTTGAGGGAGGGGGTTTACATTCTCCATTTCAAAGAGAGGCTTCTGTCTTTCTTAGCAGACACCTGCCCTCCAAACCAGGACATTATAGCTCTTGTAAGATGCTTTTCATCAGTATTTCAGAGTAAGTGTTCTGTAAAGTGCTTAGACAGACAACTAACATTGATTACAATTAAAGTCCCTCTTTTGAATTTGAATTTAAGGCATGCCAAATATGATAAGAGGCTGTGACTTTGTTATTGATACAGGTTCTTTGATGGCTGATATTAGCCTATAGCTGAAATTGATCTATCACAGTACATAGGTATTTTATATGACTCACAGCTACATTCTGGATGTGTAGTATTAATTTGGTTAATTTTGTGGTAATGGAGATAAAGTTGTGTTGGGTTTAATATACAAAAAACCTAAGTAAACATGCCCATTGTTTAGTTGTATGAGGTATTGGTATATCTGAAATTTATTTTAATATTAAACTAATGCTATGTGTATGTATGTACACTTAAAGGCCAATATTGGTTGCGTTTAAAGGTGCAATGAAGGCAAATGAGGATTTCAACATTTAATTCTGTACAAGATGTCCCTCAAATGTAATTAAATCTGATCTCACTAGCAGACAAATGAATAATTCATGGAGTTTAGGCATAATCATGTTATGAACTTTCTTGAAATTTCAGATGATGTGCAAAGGTTAATCTTTATATTAAAAGAAGAAAAGCTGGGAGAGTTGTATCTCCAACACATAAATCCAGGTTGCCTAGGATACCATATTAAAGAGACAGAAAGTTCAGGATATATATACATCCTCTCTATAAAGAGTCAAACACGACCTGGTATTATTTAATCCAGAAGATGTATAGATTTTTGTGTCTGAATAACTCATTATTTTCTCTTGAAATGCACAGGGAAGGAGAAAAGGCTGGGGCTGGGGGAGCTGAAGAGGGAAGGGACAGTGATGGGGAATTGGAGCCGAAAAACAGGAATGGCAATCATCCAAGAAGGCAGAAGGAGAGAGAGGCTGGGGGGAGGAGGAGCAGATTCCTGGCAGGTTTAAAGAAGCTCGCTGTAGATAAAGAGGAATTGAACTGATCAGCCGGCCGCATGCCTTCAGCAAGCAGCGAGGATGACAAGGGCTGGCGGAGCTGTCCCTTTGCCCCCGGGCGCTGCGGGCGCTCCCAAAGGCTGCCCGGGGGCACCGGCACCGCCCGCATCCCGCGGGGCGCTCGCCTGGAGCCCGCCGCAGCCTGGGGGAGCTCTTCCCACGTCGGAAAAACACGAGCTGGGATGGAGGGTATCAGTTACCTCTCAGGAGAGAGGGATCGGGTGTTCCCCGTCATTACCAGCTGCTACCGCAGTGCCCGTGCTGGGATGTCCGCAGGCAAAACCACGGAGCTTCTGCGCCGCTTCTAGCCCCAGGGCATCTCAATCGGGCGTCGCCGCTGTGCTGTTTCATCCAGCATCTCCTTTTCCTTTTGTTCTCCCCTTTGCTGCTCTTAGAAATCATTCGGTTTGGAAACATCTTTCCACCATGGATTGGATTGACTATATCCAAGCAAGTCCCCAGCGAAAAAGATATCAGGGTTTACTCAGCTAAACAACAAATAAATCTTTCATTAGAAATGCAAAATAGACATGAGAGAAGTAATACACACTGGAACAAAAAGTACTATCTTTGGGATATGTGCCTGAAATAGCAGCATGCTTAGTGTCTTAACAGAGGGGAAAATAGGCTTTGCAATAGTAAATCTCAGCTCTGACAGCTTTCTCCCATTGTGTCACGGAAATTCTGCTTTTTCTTTAGAATGCCATATAAATTTGCAGGAGCTGTGCCACGAGAAACACCGGTGCAGCCCTGTCTGGGGTCTCCAGTTGTGCTTGGAGGACTTAGCCTGGAATTCATCTAACCTAGTTTGTTTGTATTTTCTGTATTTTTGCAGGAATATGTGGACATTAATCCCTGGAGTGGGTAGTGCTCAGACTTTCCCACAAACCAGCTTTAGAGGGTTCCCTGTTCTGCATGCAGATGTTAGGATTGCCAACATCACATCCTGTCTTCCTCTGTCATCCAACAGCCCAGGAGCCCAGCTGAGAATGATTTTAACCATCCAGCCACCATTGTGCTGATTTTGTTGATATGTTGGGTGTGTCCACCACCATCTCCCCCCCCACCATATTTTTAGGCCAGCCATTATTTCTGCCTGCAGATTGTTGCTGACTGAAGCTGGCAGCACTCAGCACTGGCTGCTCACTGCACTTTAAGCTGCATTTGCGCTGGACGCATCTGCCCAAGCCAGCTGAGCTCCTCAGCGAGGAGCACTGTCACCCAGGGGCTTCCTCCAATTTCTCCCATTTCCCATGTATTGAAAGGGGCTTTGTTCGCATCTGTGTCAGCAGATTCCCGAGTTATGTTGGCTGAGCTCTGCTGTCTCTGCAGATTGGGGTGAAGCTGACATTTTTCAAGCAGGAGTGAGGTAGTTCTGATACTCTGCTTGAGAAGCCTCAGAGAGGCTTGGTAAGAGTCCTGCACCAATGATCTGGAACTTCACTCCTGAGCACTACAAGATCATGCTGCAGTGGCAGGAGGTTTGGAAATGATAACAAAAAAAAAAGCTGTGTCTACTCCAAAGAGACACAACTTGCGGCACTATGCTGGGCCTTGGCTACTTCTCTGCAATTGCAGAGCAAAAGCCACTCATTTGCTGATGAAAGTAATAAAGAGAAGGTGCTCTGACATTATAATGTTGGTCATCTGCTGCAGACTGTACTTGGATAACTGGACTATCCATTTTCTTGCTGACATAGCTGAAAAGACAGGTGACACCAGTGAAATGTGCCCTAGCATGCCTGGAAGAGAATTTGGGTGAAACATTTAAAGCCATTTATCTCCAAGCCCAGAAAGCTGAGGTTCTGAGGTCAGCTAAGCCCCCAAGTGATGAGACAGTTTAGCACCAAATCCCTGTACTCTAATTTAATGTGGAGCCTTATCTCACTATGAAGCCTGGTACCCACTCCTTTTTTAAGGAGTGCATAGTTATCACACAGGATACCACCTGGGGAGGGGATAGAGAACAGCTTCACCAGGCAGGGGGAGTGCGAGCAGATGAGTTCCTCTTGCTGTTTTCTCTCTTCTCTCTGAGGATGCTGCTGCCATGGGCTGAATCTGTTGTTCAGGTTACATGGATTAGTGATTGATTAATTAAAAGCCTTATTGGCAGTCCAGGAGTTCACCAAAGGCCACAGTCCTGTCTCATCTGAAATAGTTGCTCAAATGCCAAATTAAGGAATAAAGTTTATTTTCTTAACAGTTTCTGCTGCAGAAGGCTGGGGGAGGAGGAGTGCAGGGCAGGAGGAAGAAACCTCCCCAGAGATTTAGAACGAAGAATAATAAATCTCTGCAGACATCTTTATAGGAGAGTCATGGGACAAAATTACTCTGGCATGTTAGCAAATGCATCTGTGTCCTATACCTTGTACTGGGAAGATGTATTTTGGGGCCTGTAGCTTCTTCTTTAAGTTTGTGGTTTTTTTAATTTTTTTTTTTCTTCTTGCTTTGCCATCCTTGCTTTGGAAACTGCTGTGCAATTAACCCCTAGCCCAGAGCAGCCTTAGCACAGACATCCTTTTTTTTATCTGGCTTTCAGAGGTAACAGTTTCTGTAAACAACCTGTTGGCATTTTATCCTCTGACTTTAGTGCTCAGAAGAAAATTTTAATCTGCATAATTTCTAAATCTCAAATGATAGGAAGGGAAAGCTGTATCAGGGCTGTGTTGCTTTATGAAGCTCGTTGCATGATGTCTTGGACTAAATTTTAAATATGTAGAAATCAGGGATGCTGGTGATGCCTTACACTGACCATTTGTCTAAAGTGCAGGGTGGAGTTGTCTCTGAGGAACATAACTCCATGTGAGAGCAGCCAGGAGCAGCCATGAGTAAATGTTTGGATGTGTTTTTGGACTAAAATGTGTACTGTATAATGACAGATATATATATAATGACATTCTAATATTCTATTCTAATGACATTCTATACAGAAAGAAAGTATGCAGTAGATAATTTTGAAGTACAAGGACTTCAAACCTAGCTATTGTGCTGATTCTTTTGTACTGGCTTATCTTCTTCAAACCATAGACATTTGTGGAGTGACCATCTGTGGCAAGAAACACATTTCTCATCTTGTCAGTTATTTTCTTCCTGGCCTCTCAGAACCAGGATTTCAGAACCCTTGTGCTTGGCAGGTTCTTGAATTTATTATGCTTCTTTTTGTGCCGGGAATCGCATTTTTACTGTCTTGGCAGATGGTGTCCAAAGAAGTGCGAGTTTTACACTCACAGTTCCCCTGAGGCCTGATAGGGCATTTATTCTGAGGAGCACTTTTGTCCCCAATTACACCACTGTGCAGGCCTCTTTTTCACCCTCTCCTCTGCAGCAATGAATTTTGCAATTTTAGGTATGTTGCACATTTTGGAGCAAGGTGGAAAGTACTTCCACTGACCTTCAAAATTGTGCCAGTCCGTTTACACTGTTTTTATTCTCCTCTGAAGAAAGAGCCCTCGTTCCTCATTGTCTGCAACTTCAGGACTTACAGCATAATTGGGTCTGACCAGTTTGCATTTAGGAAGTAGTAGTAGCAACAGTAATGTGCAACCTTATGTAAATGGATTACAAGTTTTAGGATGGTAGAGGAAATAAAGGAAAGTCTGAATAATCTTTGGTTTGATGTGGGTACAGCTGAGCTGTTGATCTCCATTGCCCACAGGAAAGGACAGCTGGCCTAAAAAGCAGTGACATCTATGAACCAGAGTCAGATTTGGCAATGCCTAGAAGCGGGCAGCACTCAAATGCAACTTTTGAATTGCTGGATTGTCACAAAGGGAGGTACTGATTGTTGGATGATTATGCTGAATCAGAACGTTGACTAATGTGACAATCTGTTTGTTGGCTGACAGGAAATGCTGGATCGTACTTGAAGTGAGCATTTATGTTGACATAACACTTATTTTCTAGACGTTTTCCCCCACACCAGCCATAAATGTCACAACCTTATTTTTTTATTATTCTTCTATTTTTCCCCCCCTTAAATTATGTCAGGTGAGCGGTTTGGGGTACTTAACATAATTTGCTTCTTCTCCATGAGTTATCCCAAAACTTGAAATGTCTAGAGACCAAAAGATTAAAATATCTGGACCTGCCATTTCATTTGCAGGGCCCTCTCCAGTTTTTGGGGGTATGTTAGACCTGTGAGATCCCATGCATCCTGGCAGTTGCATTAGCTCCTGTTCCCAGTGATAGTGGACACTGCCCTGGCAGTGCAGCAGCATTCTCTCCTCAGCTACTGCTTTTCCTTGAGTATATTTAGAGTGCCAGCATAGGGAGAATTAGCCTCTAGAGCCATATTTGCAGGCCCAAATTAATGTGCAAAATGTCAGGAAATTTACAGAAAAGTTCCAATGCTCTGAGGGAAGGTGAAGAAAGTCCACAATGCCATAATGTTAAAGCAAGTTGCAGTCCTTTCCAAGGGGAAAGGGATTTTTACAATGCCTATGTAGGCACTGTGTAAAATTCAGGTACAATTAGTAGAAAATGGTCTTTAAAACCTCACCAGAATTTCAGTCTTTTGAATTACTTCTCTCCAACCTTTATTACTTTCAGTACTGCCAGTGCTGGGATTAACCCCTTGGGACAGTGAGCATGCAACAATGATCAGAAGGGTTGTAGGGAGGCTTAGTTGATAGAAAGAGTTGGTATAAAGCTACGGAATAAAATTCCCTTCATTTCTGAGTGATTGGAGTGTGCATAAATGGCCAAAAGGCTTTGTGCAGGCTAAGGAAATGAAGATGAACAAGAGCAAACAGGACTTGGACTCTTTTGACAACATGTTTCTTTTTATGAATTCTTGACATGAATTTTTATGAAATCTTGGTCTGTGATTACTGTGGTTGTGTTGTCCTTACCAACCTCTGGCCATGCTGCTCTGTCTTCTCCTCCTGGGTGAAATGCTTGCTCCTACTATCCCTCATCATGGAACACAGGAAGAAATTTATCCTATTTTCCTTTGCACTGTCCTTTTGCATACTGGAAGGCTCTTTCAGAGCTCTCTTCTACCTTCTCAACATTAAAACCCAAGTCCATTAATCCTCTGATAAATCTTAGGAGACCATGTTTCCTAAAACCTTGATCTCTCTTTGGAGTTGGAGTTGGAGTCTCTGGATGCTTTCTCATTAGTGTGTATCTTTTGTGAAAGGTGATCCTCAGAAGCAGACACTATCTGAGCTGAGAATTAGCAGGAGACCCCAGGCATGACTCTCAGAGCAGTTTTTCCATCAGCTGTCAGTAATTTGGTGGAAACTCCCCTCTGTGAGGCTGTTGATGGGCACATCAAGTGACAGGGACTGTCTTGGAGTGGGAATTGAAATTGAGTCTTTCCGTTAGAATAATATTTCATTTATAAATTAAATAAATTAATTTTTACTTATTTCAGTTTATTCTAACTTTACTCCACTATGCTTTAGCGCAAGGGATGTTTTGATGTGTGTCTGCTGTGTGTACTGGGGACAAAAAGATAAAATTGAGTGAGTAGTCAGTATGTCTGCAAATCTCTACACCTGTGAAAAGCTATTGCTAAAAATGCTTTTCAGTGCTCCTTTTATAATCTTGCAAAGAGTAAGCTGATACAGCAATATCTGTGTCTCCAGGAGGCATGATGATTTTCTTATGAAAGAGTAAATCAGAAGAAATGCAATTTATCAGCTTACCCCCTGAAGCTGTAGTGGGGTAATTTATTATCGGGTTTCTTGGCACTCTGTGCTCTTGAAATGTACAGGAAACAGAACTGCCTTCCCCCCAGTTTTCCCAGTTCTGGCTGTTTTTGGTGGATGTGCTCCCATTTGTGTTAGAGCAGGAGCAAATCAGGTCCTTGCATGAAAGTGCAAGATGAACTCTGGTTGCCAGTACCTATATTCCTTGTTTTCATGTCAAGTCAAATGCCAGCCTCATACTGGCAGGGAACAGGAGCTTGCTTTTCCTAAAATGACATTTAATTGTGTGTATCCATTCCCTTTGCAATCAAGACTGAAGTGCTCTATTTACCAGTGACTTTACACAGCGACCTGATTATCTGTGATTCTGCAGTGCTGTACTCTGTTCCCACTGTGAAATCTATTATATCCGCCTCATTTTAATGTACAGGATTGCTGTGGCATTCAACCTTCCACAGAATTAGCTCCTTTTTTAGTTCAGAAATCACTTCTATCGGAGAGTGCAAACCTGCCTTGCACAGCCTTATCCACTGTAACTGAATAATAGCCCAGAGACTGCTGCACTTCAGACATTCAGAAATTCTTGCTGAGCAGCAAAGTATCATTCTTGCACTCGGCATATTTTCCCACTGTCATTAGTTTATGTCCTATTAAAATGAGATATCAGAATGCTGGAAGTTATTAAGTATCTGGCCTGATGGCTCCTGTGAGTTTCCAGCATCTGAGAGGTTTCTTGGTTTCTTGGTATAGGCACTGCTTTACTTCGTGTGCTTATTTTTGTTTGTAAACAGATAGCTGACTTTTATGTCTGATCCATTCCAGGTTTAACTGGAAAACTTGATAGTAGTATTCATAATAAGGGGTAGATATGCCTCCCAGATGGATTTTCGTAGTTCTCTTTTCACATTTTCTTTCCTTACAAAAAAAGATTAGTGGGACTCCCCTTTATTACTGTTCAGCAGGTAAACCTTCAAAGTGAGAACTCTCAGATTCTCATAAACAGCTTGTCTGCTTAGCCCAGTCCTGAGAATTCATTACCCTGTGGTAAACAAATTCTTTCTTTTTCTGTTGCTGGTTCTTTTTTTGTTTTCCCCTCCAGAGAGTGCACTTACTCAGCCTGTTTGCTGTTGCTTTGGAATGTCAGAGATGTCATTTGGACGTTACTTTGCAGGAAAACAACGACAGGACAAGACAAGCCCACAGGTCTTAAAGAAGCAGAGCTCTGGTACAGTCTAATGTTTCTCAATATCTAAATGACATCAGGTACTAACTGAGACAAGGATATAAATTTCGCAGTAACAAAGAGGAAATGGGTAAGCCAGATTATGCTATACCATCTCACCCATTTCAAGTTTTTAAAAAAAGTGTTATTCAGAATTCAGATTGAAGGATAGTTCATGGCATGAATGTTAACTGTTGCCAATAATTCAGAATCTCCCTGAAAGTTATTACTGTAAATGTCTATTTCTGCTTTTTGACTAGGATAGATCCCCCCTAACCTGAATGGGCTAATGAACATATAATTGGTGAAATCCTAACTGAGATTCATGGAATGGTTAGGGTTGGAAGGGACCTTAAAAATCATCTAGTTCCAACGCCTCTGCCATGGAAAAAATTGGGTGTTCCTGTAATTTCTTTTTAGCTCTATCAAACACCTTTGAAAGTCTTTTCATGTTTTAAATTCTTTTCTTTTTAACCAAGGACTAAAATAGGGAGTGAGTGCCACTAGGGAAATGAGAGCTCAGGTAGGGAGCAATGAGATGCTTCAAGAAGTGGGTGGGTGTAACTCGAAGGGTGTGAAGAGCTTGAAGTCTGGTTTGTCTCTGGCCAGATGCAGACAGGTCACTGTATGGTGCTAACAGCAAAGCACAGCCTGGGATTTAAAGAGAAGATGTATTTGCTTGCCTGGCCCCATGGCTTCTGCTTTCAGGCAAATCTTTTTTATTAGCTATAGAAAAGGAAAAAAAATCATTTATTGAGAGCAGAAGAGAATTTTTAAATGGGGCAAAGAAAGGAAGTGTGTTTGACAGCTTTTGATGTCCTGGTTTGACAGATGGTTATGCATGACCTTTGTCTGCAGAGGCACTGAGAAGAAAGTGAACCTGGAGCTGAAATCTCAGGAGAAACCAGTGGAAGAAAAGGGAGAGAAAGGAACTTATGTCTAGGGCCCTTGGCAGCCTCCCCAGGGCATGGCAGCAGTGCTGGTGTGCCAGAGGCAAAGCTCTAGCCTGTCCCTGAGACCATCACAGGCTTTCCTAGCCAGGGTAAGAAATCCAGTGTTGGTCAGGCCAGCTACTCTATAAAGTTTAAAAGAGGGAAATGGGAAGAAGCTAGAAAGAATTGCTGGCGAGTATGCATGACTGTGTGTCTCTTATGAGAAGTTCTGCTGGAGTCTGGTGGCAGCCACTGGAGGTGGGATTGTTTCAGGTCAATCTGTGGTCTGTATGTGCTGGAACAAATGACTGGAATGAGACGATGCTGTAGTAAATCTTTGATTTGTGTGGGTAATGGAGTGGCAAACAGTAATTATAAACTACTCCTCTAAATCCATCTGATCTCCTCAATGATTTGCTACTCCATCCCTCAAGCATTGCTTTGTATTTCCCAAATTCCCCCCTCAAAAGTGGGATGGACTCAGAAGTTGCTATTAGTTAGCAGTGAGATCTACTACCTGATTCCCAAATTGTAGTGCCTGAATTTTCATTTATTTGTGTTTCCAGGGGCTATATGTATGTAATGTAGCAGTAAACCTTTTGTCTACACTAATTTGACTATCTAGTTTTCTTTGCAGAAGTTCTGCAGTTACAGTTATCTCTATTGTACTCTAGGAAACAACTTTTGTTTTGAGTGCTACAGCTGCTATATTTTATTTTTTCAATGGTGGAACAGATTTTATGTAAACAGAACCCCTGATTCCACCTAATTTACTCCTCACTTCCATTTCTTTCTGTTGCATCTGAAGGACAGTAACTTAATTTAACTGAATTTGCCTTTCAAAAAGCTATAACTCTGGTCCTGGTCCAAATTTGGGTCCTTCCTTGGAACAAGTTTTCCCAGCAGATAGTTAGCCTCTTTCTCACTTTTCCTAATGATACATGCAAAAAGTCATGGCTAAGTGCAGGCAGAGTTAAATGAACTGAATTATTTTTTTATTTAAACTTGGAGAAGCATAATTTTTATCACACTCCTGGTAGTGCTGCTTGCTGGTCTGTATGAAAATTGCTTCTCTTTTGTGAAATGCTGATTATGTGTCATGCTTATGCTGTTTAAACATCTAGTCCCATCCTGCTAGGACCAAAGGACTTCTCCATCTTTTTTCAAATGTCAGATGAATTTACTTCCTGATATTAGGCTTAGGTTTAAGTGCATCATGCCTGAATATCTACAAAAGTTGAACTAAGACCTCTAGTGGAGGGGATATAATCTCTGTAGGGGCTTTAAAATCTGGGGATATTTTCTTCTGAAAAGGGAGAAAATTTTCTGGAAAGTTCACTTCTGACTTTGAGGCACTACTCTGGCCTTGCCTGTGAGGGAGCTCCTTCATTAGGTGTGGAGTGAGCTGGGAGGCAAGAGAGACCCCAGAATCTTCAGTGCCCAGAGAGCAGCCCCATAGGGTTTGGGCAGAGCAGAGAGCTGGTAACAGGATCCAGCAGCTCACAGACAAAGAGGAACCACACTGGGGGCCATGCAGGGTGTCAGCAGCAGGAGAGAGCACATAAGCAGGAGGGTGGGGATGGGGAGATGGACAACTACAAGACAGGTCCAGAGTCTATGCCAGGAGACAGGGATAAAAACAATTACCCAGCTCAAGTGGGGAGTGGGAGTGCAACCCAAATTTATCCAGAGCTTCTGCACTGTGGCCAAAGGTTTGGCTGGGTGCAGGCCACAGTGCAGAAGGCCACGTGAGGATTTTCAGGGCAATTGAGAGCCTTTGAGTGCACTCAAGGCTCTGACACTGTTTAATTATGCTCTGGTTGTCTGTGCATGTGTGCAGGGAAACGTATTCATTAGGTCAATTAATTGTGATTGATTTTCTGATTGCCTTTAGGGAAAGACAACTACAGTAATTTCACACTGATAAGCCGCACCTATCTAATGGAAGAATTGAGCCAATCCCTGAAGTGGGATTCACCAGGTACGGCTTATTTGTGGACAAATTCTGGCGAAATGCTGACCCAGAAGTGTGAGCTGGCCGGGGAGAGAGCTGCTGCAGAGCTGCTGCTGGCTTTGCATGAAGCCGAGCCTGCCGAGCCGCTTGCTGGCTTTCGTGCAAAGCCAAGCCACCGCTTTGCCGTCTTTTGCATGAAGCTGAGCCTGCCAAGCAGCCACTTGCCAGCTTTTTCATGGCCAGCCTGCTGAGCCGCCGCTTTTGAGCAGTGCGGGGAGCCGCCGTCGCTGCCAATCAGGCGGGGAGCCATGGCAGCCATCGCTGGGGGCAGGAGTGCCGGGGCCAGCGACATGGGGAAGGCTCCTGGGGCTGCGTTCAAAGGCTTCACTGGTCTGTGAAAACTGTTTGCAGATTGAGCATCTGATGACAAACCCCGTGATTGTGGGATTCTGCTACTTACTCATTACTTTGTTGCATATGGATCCTTGCTTTAAAAAAAACAACGACAAGTGTGGCTTATCACCCGATGCAGCTTATTTATGGACAAATTCCGTGGTCTTCCCGGTTACCCGGAAGTGCGGCTTAGAGCCAGGTGCGGCTTATGAGTGTGAAATTACTTTAATTTAAAAAGGCCTAAAGAGACACAGGCTCTTTCTCCCTATGTGGTAGAGAGGGAACAAGGATGTCACATTGCCTGCTTCCCAGGTATGACCTTGCCAAGCTCCTGTGGGTCAGCTGCTGGCTGCAGCCACCAAACTCCCTGGCTGGCTCAAGGAGCACTTGAACAGAGTGAAGGAACAGTGTTTGAAGTCAGGTGGAAAAAGTAGGGTCTATTGAGTGCAGAAGTATACAGCAAATTCACAATTATAAGCCGCATCTGATTATAAGCTGCACATCCGGGCAGCCGGGTAGACTACAGGATTTGTCCATATAAAAGCCGCACCCGAATATAAGCCGCATTTTTTTTTTTTTTTTTTTTTTTTTAAGCAAGGATCCATGTGCGACAAAGTAACGAGTTAGTAACAGAATCGCGCCAGCGCGGGGTTTGGTGTCAGGTGCTGAAGTTGCAAACAGTTTTCATAGACCAGCAAAGCCTTTAAAGGCAGCCCCAGGCACCTTCCCTGGCTGGCTCTCACTTCTGGGTTGGCATTTTGATGGGATTTGTCCATAAATAAGCTGCACCTGATGATTAGCCGCACTAGTGGGGTAGGCTGGATTCTTCAATGAAAAAGGTGCGGCTTATAATTGTGAAATTACTGTAATTTGGCTAGTAATGACAGTGGATATATTTTATACTGGTTTTTGGTTTGTTTGCAATGACAAGCTCTGGTTAACAATTCTGAGTTATTTTCACAGCTAGAG
>VRYO01002297.1:502690-521665 GCA_009812075.1 Sialia sialis
CCCTCTTGCAGCCCCCTTTGCAGGCGGTCACCTGTTCCCAGCAGCTCCCAGTGACATAGGGGCCAGCCCGCCCTCTTGCAGCCCCCGTTGCAGGTGGTCCACTGCTCCCAACAGCTCCCGGTGGCACAGGAGCCGGCCCGCTCTCTTGCAGCCCCTGTTGCAGGTGGTCCGCCGCTCCCAACGGCTCCCGGTGGCACAGGGGCCAGCCTGCCCTCGAGAGACCCCATTGCTGGCCAGCTCGTCCCACTCCCCAGCAACCCCGCCGACAGCCTGCCTGGCTCCTTGGCGGCTCTGCCGCTGGCACGCCCATCCCGCTCAGCAAAGCTTGCTCCCCACCTGCCAGGCTGCTGCTCTGTGTCAGCTCTCCGCTTGGCCGGCTCTCACTTCCGGGTTGGCATTTCGCTGGGATTTGTCCATAGATAAGCTGCACCTGAATATAAGCTGCACCACTGGGGTAGGCTGGATTCTTCAATGAAAAAGGTGCGGCTTATATTCGTGAAATTACTGTAAGTACAAGCAAGGAAGGAACAAAGCCATTTTGGTTTTCAGTGGTACAATGTAATCCCTTCTGCAAATAATTACTGGTTTCCACCCATTTCTTTTACAGCTTGAATTAAATGCTGTATTAGCAAGCTGCAGGCAGAGTTCAACAGATCAGTGCTTATGCAGCTGGTTCTGGAGGGAAGGAGTAACAACAAAACCCAAAGGCAGTGAAAAGGAAGGAATTTTGGGATTATTTTGCCACAAACACTTGCCATGAGCAGTTTTGGTTGATTCCCAAAGGAATGGCCCTTGCAGATTTCTGCCAGCTTCCTTGGTTTTTTTGGTTCGTCAGCAACGGGTAAAGCGTTGTTTCTTGCTCTCCTTTTGCACCGTCACTGCCACATAGGTTGCTGCTTGTTTTCAGCTCCCCAATATCTGCTGAACCTTGCTGACACTCTACAATTTTACAGGGGTGCTGGCATGTGAGAGGAAGGAAATAAGCCCCAAGCTTTGCTGCTGATGGGACAGTGCTTGCTGCAAAAGCAGGGAGCGGAGAAAAGGTGCAGCAGAAGCAGCAAAGATGAGCATTTAGCATAAAATAAACAAATGTTAGCTCATGCAATTATGAAACTCTCAGAAGCAGGTTTATGTTGAGGGCATCAGGGTGTGGGGAATAACAGGATGCGCATGCCATTTCAGTGTCACATCCATGTGTGACAGGCAGGGTAAATATTCACCAAGAATAGCTGTGGAGGGCTTTGTTTGGAAATGGTAGTTCACCACCAACAGGGATCAACAGTTGTGAACACTTTAACTTACAGTAATTTAACACTTGTGAGGCGCACCCTTTTAATCAAAGTTTCGATCCAAACTCGGAAGTGCGCCTTATAGGCTAGTGCACCTTCGATATGGACAACAATTGGAAAGTTGCCAACCTGGAAGTGCAAGCCAGCAGCAGTCCTGAGCCAAGCCGAGCCCGCATGGCCCCAAGTAGGGCCGGGGCCACCCCCCGTGGCTGCCCCAGGTGGGCCCGGCAGGGGCTTGGGTCCAGGGATGCCCCGGCCTGGGTGCCGGGCAGGGCTGGGAGTGAGAGTGAGTGCGGGGCCCACGGCAAGGGGAGGGGGTCTGGGGCTGCGTTTAAAGCCTATGCCGGTAGGTGCAAACTGTTTGCAATTTGAGCACCTCACAGTATTCTGTTACTAATTCATTACTTTGTTGTGCACAGATCCCCTCTGGAAAAAAAAAAAAAAAGAAAGAAAAAGTGCGCCGTATAGGCTGGTGCATCTTATATATGGACAAATTCTGTGGACTTCCCGGCTACCCGGAAGTGTGCCTTACAACCCGGTGTGCCTTATAAGTGTGAAATTACTGTAAGTTAACCTGGGAAAGGGCAGAATAATGTGGTAGCTTGGGAGTTATTTTGAACTCTTGGTAAATACCAGTTAGAGTTGTGTAAATTTGTAGGAGGCATTTTGACAAAAAGTATTATTTACCCAAGTTAATATGTGCTTTATTTTGCTGTGTGCTCCATATGTATTTGATCAGTCAGTGCACTATTTACTTAGACTCTACCTCTGATGGTTTCAAGACATCTACACCACTGGATGCAGTGTATTTTCAGTTTAACTCAGATTTAAGACAATGCTAATGGATTGACATAATCTCACATGAGTAATTTTGAGTGACATATTGCCTGACCTGTTTCTTCCTTGAGTCAGGAAAGGCTCCATAGATGTTTATTCCATTGGGTCAAGGCATCTCTGCTGACAGAGAGAGAAGTAAATATACCTAGGGTAATGGTTTCCCTTTTTTAAAAATGTGTTATTTGCTGAGTGCTTGTTAAAAAGGCTGTGGTAATATTTCTGAGGGGTGCTGCTCTTTTGTTCCATTTTTCCTGGAAGTAAATTTCCTACTGATGGTCCTTGGATCCTCCTGGCTGTCAGGAATAGTCTGTTTCATAGCCAATAAATATTCTTGGCATTGTAAAACTCACTAGAGCTATTTGTCTCACAAGACAATCTTGACAAACCATCCATGAATATAGCTTAGTAATTATTAATTACAGGTCAGGAAGAGATGGGGATTAATGGAAAAACTCTCTGGGGTTTGTGGGTTTTTTGGTTTCTTTTCTTTTCTCTCCTTCTCCTTCTCCTCCTCCTCCTCCTCCTCCTCCTCCTCCATTTATGCCAGGGAATTGGAGAATAAGGGACTCAACAATAATCCTGGTCTGTGGTGTCCTTTGTCCCACCCTGGATATTCATTCCTCCTATCCATCTGACAGGGCATTATTTTTCGTTCCAAAGAAGTTTGTAAAGTTTCAGTTTTGTCCTGGTTTTGTGAGAAGTTGTCTGGGAAAGGCTTAGCAATTTGTGACTGAACTGAATTGTTTTCATTTGGTCCAAGTTCCTTGAGGTTCCTTCTTCAATCACACACTAATTTCAGAGCTTACTTGTCCTTGTCCCTTGTCCCTCACAGATAGTCCCATTATTATTTTTTTTTATTTTTGTAAAAATTTTTTATTTTTTCCCCCTGCATCTGTTCCTCTCTTGGTTGGTTTTTGGAGTGATTGTGATGGGACAGAAATGAAAGCTAGTAGGCAGTGCCATAGAAGACTTCTCTCGAATGACTCTGCTTTGTTATGATTTGTTGCTTTTCAAGTGTTGTGTGCATGTGAAGGATGAAAAGGAAATGCTCTGTGTTCCACTGCTCCATTAGCAAAGAGAAGAACTCAGTTCAAAAGGAAAAGGTGCAGTCAGCCTACAGCTAAAGCATCCAGCATTAGCAGGCGATGTCAGGTACGGAATCACCACGTGTTTATCTACCATAATTAGTAGTAATTAGTAATTTCTACCAAATTAAGCAGTCATGTCTTTGTTTATTCTCTCCATTTACATGATCAGACAAATCACAGTAGATCTTGTAGTTCCTGCTTAGGGCTGTGTCAATATCCAGCCATCTGCAAAAGTTGTTCTCTTTCTGAATGTAATTATCTCAAAAAACAACTGTCATAGCTGCCTCTTAATGAGCCTTCTTGTTGTCAGCACTGTGGCCGGCACTCTTCTTCTCAGAGCACATCGTGAAGGGTTGTTCTTGTACTGGAGGTGATAGCAGCTCTCACCAAGAGAGGAACCCTGAGCTGCCCCACACTGCTCTGAGTGTTAGGAGCACCTTTGGGATGATCAGCCTGACTTTGTTCTCACTGCTGAGAATTTCTGTGTGGTGCTTTCAGCCTGAGTAAGAGACACCCAATACAGGAAAAGAGCCAAATTTAAGCCAGTGTCAGCTAAACAACAGGGCAAATCTCACCCTGACAACTCTTTGGCTCATGAGAAAACAAAACTGTTCCTTACCTTGACCTACCTGTTAGGTAATGCACTAAATGACCACGAATATCGTTCCATAATCTTCTGAGCCTCAGCAGAGGGGACAGCATGCCATGGCATGTGCTGGAGCAATGAGGGACTTGCTGCACTGAGCTGTGAGGTTGGGGGGTACATCTGAAGCCTCAGCATGGTCAATGAGGGTCAGAGCATGCAGTGAATATTGGGCCAGTGCTGCTCCAGCTGTGGGCCATGGAGCAGGAGCCAAAGATGAAATTCCATGGCATTGACATGGCTTCATCAGCCTGCAAACCCCAGCTCTGAAGCAGACTGGGATGCTGTAACAGTTTCTTTCAAATAGCTCCTGGAATTCTTGCTTTAAAGCGTCACATTGCTTGTCCCTATAGTCTGCATGTAGACTGGATGTTTATGCTGTGCCTGTGGAGCTGAGTGGCATTTTATAAAACCAGTACTCCAGACTGGGAAATAAAGGGGAAATAAGGCACTGACCTGGGTCTAGTACATCAGGCAAGATGGAAGTCCCTTTATTATTTATAATTTATAATTTATTATTATTTATTTTAACTCTATGGCCCATATAATACTGCTGGAGATACCAGCATTAGCCTTTTGATCCAGGGTCTTTGCAGCAAAACCAGCAGGCTGAAGGACCCTCTTTATTAGATATACACTCAGATTCCAGTATCAGCCTGCTGCTTACCATCAATCTTTTCCTTAATAAAATCTTTCCTATTTTATATTTTGAGTTAATCTAGACTATACCCAGGGGTGTCCTTCAGCTCCTGTGAGTTAAACTTTCCCTGATAACCCTCATCAAAGTTCCCCTCAAACCCTTCAGTCTCTTACAGCAATTTTTTTAAACTGCAGAACTCCACTTTTCCTACACTTTTGAAAAATGTTATTGGGGCCACCAAGGATCTTTTTGGGTAGGTACAGAGGGGTGAAAGCCATGGGTGACCATTTCCCAGGTGCATGGGTCCTACTGGAGAGATTTCCAGGCAATGAGAGGCTGTTACCCAGGGTTTAACGCCAGCTTCATAGACTGATTTATTAGCCGAGCAAATTAGCTCCCTTTTATTCCCCAGGCTGAAGTGGCTGCACCCCTGTCCTTGGCTAAGCCAAGCTTCCCCTCTTTCTCCCCTGTGTGGAGGAATTCAATGTGTTGGGCAAGAAGAGGGCTGAGGGAAGGGAGCACTGTTTTGTGGGGTACTGTCACTGTCCCAGCCTTGTAGTGCTCCTTAGGGCCTCTTGGGGACATGTCATGCTTAGCTTGACATGCTCCATACTCAGGAGCTGTTCTCTATGGATAAGAATGCACAAAGATGCTGATTTTTTTCCCAAGCTTTGTGTTAGAGTGGGGTTTTCCTGTTCTAGTGTCCCTAAATCCCAGTGCCAACAAGACATTTTTTTTAATTGGTACTTTTTTTAATAAAAGAGGATTTGATTATTTTTCATTTTTTTTTATAACTCAACACCAATATCTATGTTTAATTCTTTAATGGTATTTATTATGGAGAACTCTAAAGCCTGTTTTCTTGCTACTTAATCTTACTGTTTCATCTCATATTGGGTATTAGGCTACACAGCATCTCGTAAAGCAGATTAGATAGAAACAAATATGAAGATGGAAGCATCCTGGATTTCAGTCTTGTTCTGACTCAGATTTAATTTATAAATCTGTTCTTGTTAATAGCATAGACTTTGACAGCTCTGTATTATAATTATATTAACTTAGTATAGTTTATCTACATTTAAAGCAGAAATTATCAAACCCTAAATGGAGCTAAATGATGTAATGTGTGAAATTTATAATTTACAGTAATTTCATGATTATAAGCCACACCTGATTATAAGCCGCACCTCCCAGTAGCCGGGAAGACCACAGGATTTGTCCATATATAAGCCGCACCTGAATATAAGCCACACCTTTTTTTTTTTTAAATTTAAAGTGAGGATCCATGTGTAACAAAGGAACAAATTAGTAACAGAATTGCTGCCAGCTGGGTTTGGTATAAGGCGCTCAAGTTGCAACAGTTTTCATAGACCAGTGAAGCCTTTAAAGGCAGCCCCAGGCGCCCTCCCCAGCTGGCTCTCACTTCTGGGTTGGCATTTCGCTGGGATTTGTCCACAGATAAGCTGCACCTGAATATAAGCCGCACTACTGGGGTAGACTGGATTCTTCAAGGAAAAAGGTGCGGCTTATAATTGTGAAATTACTGTAATTTATTATAAGTTTTCTTTGACTTTAACCTGGGCTTCTGGATGCATTTTTATCTGTTCTTACATCAGCTCTCATTAGTAACTCAGCTTGTCATTTATATAATACTGTTGATTGGCTTTGCTTCTTGAAACAAGTCAGGTAATAAATCAATTTCTTTGTGTACAATTTCTTTGTGTACAATTTGTTGTGTACAAAGAAATAGATTAAATGTTTCTTTAGCATGGAAGGTGTTAAGAATGTATGCATACTGCCCTTGGTATATCTTTGCTTTACTGCCCCTCCTGAAAGCCAAGTGAAACTGTTCTGAATCAGATTTTTAAAACTAATTTATTTGAGGAAACTGGTGGAGAGAAATGTGCTCAGAAAAAAAAAAATCAATTTCAATGTTTTGATGTGATTAAATGCAGAAGAATTAAAGCATAATTCAGGTAATTTTCTAAATTACACTGTCCAAGTCTGCAGAATGTTTTGAACTCCAGTCCCTCGAGCAGAGGATTGTGAAAGTGTTAAATAAGTTGACATATCTCTGTCCCAGGTGGATCAATATTTGAGTTGCTTTTAGGCCTCTCTTGGAGGTTGGGTTTTTCCCTTTTTTCTCTCTGTGGAGTTTCCATTGTGATGTTAAGAAAATGTGTTGGCTACACCCTAGCATGGGCGGCTAGAAACAAAGTGGGGGGCAGGAGAAGGGGGGACACCTTGAGACTTGGGGGGGAAAGGAGGTGTGGGGTATGCGCTCTCTCTCACTCTCTCTCCCATGCTCGTCAGAGGATGACGTCCAGAGCTGCTACCTACCGCCCTCTCCTCCATCCCAACGCTGGGAGCCACCTTTGCTGCTGTTGGACACTGCACTGCTGCCTTCCTGCTCCAGCCTGCCTCCTCTGAGCACCCAGCTGGGTACCGCAACCCACACAGTGAGCAGGGGAAGTCCTTCCTCCATCCTTGTCCCACCTGGGCCGCTGCTCCCATCATCCCAGCCCTCCGTAACTGTGCGGGATCTGCCCTTCCCCCAGCCCCTGGACTGAGCGCAGGAAGAGAGTGTCTGCAGCCAAAAAGGACTGGATCAGAGTTACTGTTCTGTCTTTAATTTTCACAGTTGTCACTGTTTTTTTTGGTATTGTAGATATATTAGTAAAGAACTGTTATTCCTAACCCCATATCTTTGCCTGAGTGCTCCTTAATTTCAAAATTATAATAAATTGGAGAGAGGGGATTTTCACTCTCCATCTCAGGGAGGGATTCCTGCCTTTCTTGGCAAATATCTGTCTTTCAAGCCAGGACAGTCTACCTGTCACAGAAGAACAAGTAGATAAATGGTATGAATTTCTAAGTACTAAGTAATTGCACACTTATAAGTCGCACTTGGTTATAAGCCGCACTTCTGGGCTATTGGAAAGCCCACGGAATTTGTCCATAAATAAGCCGCACCGGGTGATAAGCCACACATTTTTTTTTTTCCCCCATGTGGCAGGCTCCCTGTCCTGCCCACTCACTCCGCCTGGCCAGGCCTCACACAGTCCCCCTTCCTGGCAGCATGGGTCGGCCCGGCTGCGCACACCTTCTGTTCCCGGCAGCCCCCCTTCTTGGCAGCCCCCCTGCTCCCGATGGCTCCTGGCGGCGCCCCCAGCCTGCCAGCTCCCAGCAGCTCATGGTGGCCCCCAGTCCTGCCCAGGACTGCTGCAGGGGGCGGCCCTGACCCCAGCTCGGCTCAGGGTTGCTGTGGGCTAGCACTTCCGTGTTGTCATTTTGACAGAATTTGTTCATATATAAGCCGCACCGGGCAAAAAGCTGCACTTCCAGGGTCAGCTTGAAAATTCAGTCAAAAAGGTGCGGCTTATAAGCGTGAAATTACTGTAATATTCACAATACCAGCTGCCAGAGATGTTGCTTGCTTCTAAACACAGAATCTGCTTGAGTGTGATGCCTCCCCTGAAGATCTCTGAAGCAGGTAAGAGCCCCTGGTTGCAAGACGCTTATTCAAAGTGAAGGTGCGACACTTTCAGGGCATTGTGCAGCACGTGGAGATTGGGGTGTCTGTCATCTGGGAACCTTAGCTGCAGTCTATTAATAAAAAAACCCTCACAGGGGAAGAAAAACAAAGGCCTGCTGATGCCGTGTCTGCTTTCACTGATAATTTGCTAAGACATTAGACCTTCTGTGGTGGCAAAAAACATAATTGAAATCTGTTATCTGACCTAATACTTCATCTCATTTAGGAGGTCTTGAAAAGTGATGTGAGATTACTGTTTGAGTGGTTGGGTTTTTTTTGGTTTGGTTTTTTTTTTTTTCCCCCCCCATACTGATTTTTGTCGCTCCCCTGACCTGTTTTCTATGGAGAAGGCTTCTGGGCTGGGAGATGGGAAGCATAGGCTTGCTGAGCTCAGTGGGAAGCCCCGTGTGGAGCTCAGTATGTGTGAGGTGCAGGGAGAGGGGCAAACCGTGGCAGGGATCGGATGAGCCAAATCTCTGCCTGTTGGTGTGAGCTCCCATGCTGGAGGGCCTTTACTTTCCAAACAAGCTGCTACTTGTGTCTCTTTTCTCCTCTGAGAGCCCAGAGATCTGAGCCTCCCTCTCACACAACAGTTATAAGGAGTAGAAAACTTTTATAGGCAGTGGCAGACCAAAGAGCTGCTAGGAAGAGGCAAGAAAGGGAAAGGGAGAAAGATTTACAGTAATTTCATGCATATAAGGCGCACCTTTTTGACTGAAGTTTTGATCCAAACCCAGAAGTGTGCCTTAAATATGGACAAAGTTCAGAAAATTGCCAACTCAGAAGTGTGAGCGGGGCGGGCAGCCGCTGCCACGAGGCCAGGCTGCCGCCCCTGCTGCCAGGCTGCTGGGCTGCCTCCCCTGCTGCCGCACAGCCGGGCTGCCGCTGCCAAATGGGTGGCCAGGTCCCCCCCACTGCCGCACAGGGAGCCACAGCATCTGGAGCTGGGGACGGGAGTGGCGGGGTCTGTGGCACGGGGAGGGCACCTGAGGCTGCGTTTAAAGGCCACGCAGATCTGTGAAAACTGTTTGCAAATTGAGCACCTGACATTAAACCCTGTGATTCTGTTACTAACTCATTACTTTGTTGCACACGGATCCTCGCTTCAAAAAAATTGTGCCTTATACACCAGTGCACCTTATATAAGGACAAAGTATGGCGGCTTGCCAGTAACCTGGAAGTGCGCCTTATACTCCGGTGCACCTTATGTGTGTGAAAATACTGTACTTGCTTGTCATCACAACCTTTCTTGCTGTGTGAATTTTAGATGGCAAGTGCACAGATTTAGATGGACACTTACACCCTGAAAACTGCCTGAGAGCCTGGGTAACTCTGGTCTCCTGATGTGCATCACATTAAACCCATAGCATTTTGTCTGGGAAATGCCGCAAACTACATTTATGTCTTCCTGCTTGGGAAATATGTATCTACTTGAATTTGAAATCTGGGAAGTCTCATCTGCATGTACCCTGACAGGTGACATGCAGCATTGCTTGAAATAGACTTCATGTCAAATGAAATATGTTTGGAAGGGAGTAGCTCACCATCTGGTTTGATTTTGGGGTCTGGCACATGTTGCAAGGGGAAAGCAGTGGCTGTCCTTGAGGTTTGATGCCTTGATGACATCTGTGTAGTGAGGTGAGCTCTGAACTTCTGCTCACATTGGTCTCCTCTGACCTTCATCTGTACTGGAAAAGAAATGCAGGAGAAAAGAACTGCTAACAGAAAACAATGGAACCTGGAATATCTGCAGGGGAAGGAATTTTAAGTGACACCATGGGGCACTGTGCATTTGCAGTTGGGCTTACTGCAAACCTTTGTAAATCAAAAATGCTGTCCCTTCATAGCTGACACTTCTGCAGGCCCAATGTCCTGGTGACCTTCCTGCCTGTGTCACCTCTCTATCAAAGGGCTAAAGGTGATTTCAGATTGAGGTTAACTCTCCCAGCTGCTGCCTGACAGGGAAATAGGCTTATCAGTGGAGCATGCATTTAATTACAGTAATTTCACAATTATAAGCCGCATCATTTTCATTGAATAATCCAGCCTATCCCAGTAGTGCAGCTAATAATCAGGTGCGGCTTATCTATGGACAAATCCCAGCAAAATGCCAGCCCGGAAGTGAGAGCCAGCCAGGGAGAGATCTGCCGTGGAGCCGCTGCCGGGTGGGCGGTGAGCCGGAGACACTGACGAGTGGGTGGCAGGCCGCCGCTGGATTGGCGAGGCCTGTCCGGCTTTGCCGCCTTCACACGAGCGAGCGAGCCACCTTTGCTGCCTCTGCCGCCTCTGCCACCGCGAGTGAGGCGGGGCTCGCCCCCTCTGCCGCCTTCACACTGGCGAGTGCGCTGCCGCCGCTGCCTTTGCACGGGCGAGCAAGCCGCCTCCACCACTGAGCAGGCAGGGGCCGCAGCAGCCAGCACCAGGCTGGGAGTGCCGGGGCCGGCGGCACAGGGCGGGCACCTGGGGCTGCCTTTAAAGGCTTTGCTGGTGTACGAAAACTGTTTGCAACTTGAGCACCGGACACCAAACCCCGCACTGGCGCGATTCTGTTACTAACTTGTTACTTTGTAGCACATGGGTCCTTGCTTTTAAAAAAAAAATACGCGGCTTATATTCAGGTGCGGGTTATATATGGATGAATCCTGTGGTCTACCTGGCTACCCGGATGTGCGGCTTATAATCAAGTGCGGCTTATAATTGTGAAACTACTGTATTTTCTTTTAGCAGATTTAAGGCTTGAATCCTGCCTGAGCAGGGCAAAAAGAGAAACATCATCTTCTTTCTGTGTCTCCAGGTGCATGGAGGATGCTCTTCTGTTAGAAAAAGCTGCTTTTATGACACAGGCAGAGATTTCTTCCTGAAAAGAGGGGGCTTTTATGTTCAACACCCTAATTTGTCAAGTGTTACTGAAAAAGAATGTGTGAAACAAGGGAAAAAAATCTGCTTTTCTTTCTCTACTTACATATTAAAACATTTTTTTTAATCATATAAGCATAAAAAACAGAATAAACCACTTACAGGCTTATCTAGAAGGCTGTAGCTCTTATCCAGTCATTAGTACTCCACTTACTTGCTTTATTCTGTTTGAGCAATTATTTTATCTTACTGGGCCATCAGTTTGGGAGCAATTTTTTGACTCTCAGGTTACTATTTCTCACTTTCAGACACACACATTGCATATATCTGATACTTTCAAAGAACCTCTGATGCTAGAAAAGCAGACAATTATTTTCTCAGCATTGTGCTCTGTTCAACACTTTCCCCCCCTCTGATTCCTTACAACTGTTGTTTGCATGGAGCACAGCCTCCACCACAGTATCCATGAAAAGCTTCTGTACCCTGCATTTTTCACAGTAAACATTAGGGATGAATTTGTTATATAGAAAAATGATGACCAAAGAGATTTTCTATTCAGTTATTGGGGGGAGGGGTTTGGGATAATTCATAGAAGTCTGCAAGACAATAAAAATTAAAATCTTGTAGTTATTTTCCTTTCTAATTAAAAAAAAAAAACACGGATTAGTTTTGTGTTTCATTGAATGGCTTCATTATTCATAGAAACATAGAATGGTTTGGGTTGTAAGAGGACCTGGAAGATCCTAAGTTCCAACATGCCTATGGAACTCCCATTAGCTAAAGTGAGTCAAACATTTGTTGGAAATTACTGATATTTTTCTTTGATATTATTTATAACAGCTACATAAAAAATCATATTTTAGAGATGCATAAAAGAGGGTATTTAGCTGCTATCTGTGTGACCCACACCAGGCAGGACTAAATAGCAGAGTTTAGGGCTGTTTTGTGCCTTGATAAAGTCTGTCCTGCTGAGCCTGAAGCCAGCATGAGCATGGTATGGAATAGGGATGGAGAGGCTGTGCTAAACATCACCCTTCCTCCTGCAGGGCTACCTTGCAGCAGGTCTTGGGCAACTCCCTCAGAGTCTACTGACCCATCCTGTCAGTGTCAGGAGATCCACCGATCATAGGTTGCTCCCAACAGAGACATTTGCCTGGAAGTTCTGGGAGAGGCATGAAAGCTGAAAAATGGGGAAAAATAGTGGAGGAGTAAGGCAGACCCTTAAGTGATTAATCAAGCTGAGCTCGTAAGGAGAGCAGGTGAGTGAGTTTCTTCTCCTTCAAGGTGAGTATGTGCACATAGTATGTGCAAATTTAATTAAATGGTGATTCTTTTCTTCTCTGCCTCATTAGTGCTGACAACAGGTCCCTGCCCAAGTGCATGCTGTGGTAGAGATCTGTGGGTGGTTGTGGGATTTGACACTCGCTGGCTATGACAAGGCAGGAACTGTAGTTCCTGGTCTGCTAAAGAATCTGTTGAGATGCAGCCCTGATCACCTCACTCAAATCCCTGCCAAGTACCCCTGACAGCAAACTGATGAATGATCACAGTTTGGACATTGATAAAGAAGTGCAGTGACTTGTTCACCCATGGCAAGGGTGTTGGAACTGGATGAGCTTTAAGGTCCCCCTCCCAACCAATACCACTCTATGATTCTGCAGGTGGTGAATAAAGAAGTCAATCCAATTCCTTGATTTAGGTGTTTGACTATGTATTTTAATAAGAAGCCTTTATCTCATGGCATTTGGGTTACCTCAGGGGGAAGCAGTAACGTGGGAATTGACCAGAAGAAGCAGCAACAGCAACAAAACCCAACAAATACCCCAAAATCCAATTAAAAACCCTTCCAAACTACTAAACCTTGCAATTCTGTCTTTCATTTAAATATTACTTGAGTCAAAAATGTGTGTTTTCCACTAGCTCATGTAAGTGTCTTAATGCCTGAAAGTGGAGCTTGGCTCTGCATAGTTATTTTTGGACAAATGTTTTTTGCATTATATCTGAATTAAACCTCTAAAAGGTTTTCAAGAGACAGCAAGGGGATGAAAGCAGGAACAGAAGGTGTGAGTTGGAATAGGAGCTCAAGTGGAGTTTGAAATAGGGATTGAAGGCAGCATTTCATGCCCTTTACATGAACTCCTGTGCATCCTTTCAGTTAGGGTTGGACTGGTCCCTGTGTGCCTTGGGATTGTGTGTATTCTGACAATTTCACATGGGACTGGGATTATGTGGGTGCTGTGTTCTTATCCCTTGGAAATGTCATTGTAGGAGGGTCCCTCAGAAGGATCCCCTCCCCTCTGTGCCATGGGATTATTTTAACAGTAGCTTTATTTCCGATCCCCAGCATACAGTCCTCCACCAGGTTAAGGATCAAAAGGACTGGATGGGATGGTGTACATGGATGCTCCCAGATAAACAGCTCCCAGTTTGTAAAGGGTGGTTCTGACAGGGTTTGGGCTCTCTGAGCACTTGCCTGAGCAAGGGGGAATTTGGATGAGATGCCATCACTTACTGAGCTGTAAACAGGCATGAGGGATGGCAGGACTGGGAGCAGCTGTTCAAGACTAATCTTAATGCCCAGTGTTGCCAAAGGAGACAAATTCACATTTTGCCTATTCATGTTATATGTTGAGTATGAAATACAGTGTGGTTTTCCATTTCTATTTGGGATTTCAGAGGTTTGGTGCTGTAAAGGGTGCAACTGCACAGTTAGGTGTTTGCAGTCGGTGCTCTTTTTAAAATGCTGACCAGAATTCTGTGGAGCAGCATTCTCTCTTCACTCAGTACTGAATGCAGCTTGTTTGGGATTCCTGTTCTGCCTGAGGTAGCCTCAGTTATTACACGTTCATGGGAACCAACTTCACTTTAAGATATGTTGCCTGCATTTCCCAAACTGCTGTGGTTCAAAGGATCTTGTTCTGTGATACCCATCTATTTACTAAATCTCACCTGAAACTACTTTTGTTTGCAAGCCATTTTGCTTTCCAGTGCTTCACACCTAAGATGGGAATGAAAATGAGGCATATTTGGAGGTTTCCACGACTAGTGTTCTCCTCCTAGCAATGTCTGTGACCCGCTTCCTAGTGCCACCTGAGGCAGGAGCATTCAGGTGGGCTCAAAAACGGTTTTGCCTTGTCAGTCTGCGCCACCATGTCTGAAAGATTGATAGGGTATGGCCATGAATAAACAAACATATGGCATTTATATGGAATCTCCCTCGAATATAAGGCAATCCAATAATTCCTGAAGTAAAAGAGAAGTGCGGGGGGTGGCGGGGGAAGATGAGTGAGTCAAATCCTGCTCACAAGAGGTTATTTCCTTTGAAAAGAAGCCAGCCACTATGTAAATAGAAGCAAAGGCAGCTAATGAAACAGAAAATAGGCAATTAATCCTGCTCTCCTGGAGGTTTTGTGGCGAATCTGTAATTGCTCTCTCTAGGCAGGGTGGGGGTTGATGTGGATCAGCCTACTGGACCAGCACCAAAGCCTTGTGAAAATTTGGCAATTACACACATTGCCATATTTCCAGCAAAGGTTTGGCTTGTGGCTCAGGGAACCAAAAACATGATTAATAACTTTCCTCCAGACAGTAAGGAATCACATATTTTCTCTTACCTGTTTTCCATTTAGAGATAAAAGAGGCAGTAGCTGTTTTTTTCTGTTGCAGCTTGGAGTAGTAGTTTAAAATATATAGATTAATACAGAAATAAGGCCCTAAGAAGAAATCACCCCACGTGTTGACACTGAGGGCTGTTGAGTAATCCCCCCAACAGGCACACAGATAAGTCTTGTAAGATAATAACCCTCTGTTGTATAAATTCTGACTTTCCTATAAAAGTCTGTTGTTCTCCAATTCTCTTGAAGTTTAAACATGCACTGCCATTGTCTGGAGATAAGCCCACGGAATTGTTGGAGAAGAAATTGTTGGTGCAGGTAAAACGTCCTGTTGTGAACTTCCCAAAGTCTGCTATGCTTTATTTACTTCCTTTTTATCCTTAGAGCTGTATTCATGTTCTGAACTTTCTGTCTAACAGGAGTTCTCCAAGGCTCAGTGATTTTTGCAGTTCAAAGATTTAGGGGTTTAGCTGGAGGTATTTTTCTGTTGATTCTTTTTTGAAATGCTTTCTTCAGAAGTGTCTCTGATGCATGCCTGCAGCTGAGAGACACACTTAGTGTGGAAGAAGTCCTGTCCTGAGTGTGATGTGTTGCTTCTTCTTCAAAATCAAGGATGGTTTCCTCATAATGCTTTCTTTTAACGTTTTCTTTCATAATGCATATCAGGAAGCTTTCCCTTATTTTGATCTTTTTAGGACCACAAACCTCTCCATTCTACAAATCCTCCCCTATTTGCTTTTTAGGAAACCTATAGAGGTTTTTAGGGCTTACCCTTTAATACTTTCTAGGACTCCATTTGGTTTGGTTTTCTAAACTTCTGACCCTGCTTTTTGATTTGTCATAATTTTCCACAATTTGTAGGAACCCATTCATATCGCTTTCTAGAAATTCTCCTTTTTAGCACTTCTTTTTCATGATTTCTGGGAATATTTTATGTTATTTAGGATTCCTGAGATGCATCTGTAATAATTGTCCACATTTTCTAAGATCACACCAGTTAAATCTCTCAGACATCCCACTCCAGGAACTTTCCAGACTGATTATGCTTCCCCCAATGTCTCTGGGAAGCCCCCATGTCTTCTTTCCCTATCCATTTCCTAGGAGTGTTTTGAACCTGCTGCTTGTGAATTTCTTCTCTGCTTTCCAGCAATTCCTCATTGCTTTCTAGGACTGCCAACATATAAAGAAATTCTCTGAACTTTTTAAGAGCAGTTCCTAATTTGTTTTGTAGAATTGCCTTATTTGCTTTCTAGAGGTTTGTCCTTGCTTTTCCAGGGATGGTCCCTTTTGAGGAAATAATTGATTTTCATTCTGGCAATTCCCTGTTTGGCTTTCCAGATTCCCTCTGTATCTTTGCAGGAAATCTCCCAGTTGCTTTCTGTCCCTTGCTTTGTTAATAACTCCCCCTAGCCTTCTAGGAAGCCTCCTCTTTCTGATAAATTCAGTCTCATACATGAGAATTCCTCTCTCCTTTCAGGGAATTCCCTTCTGTACTTTCAACGAATTTTCTTTTTTAATTCCAGCAGTTCCCCAGTGCTACCTGGAAAGTCCAGTGTTCTTTCCAAAATTTATAAACTGCATTTCATTTCCCAGAGAGTTTATTTTGCTCATCTACTTGCTTTAAATTCTCTGCTGTTGTTGAGAATTTATTTCTTGCTTTTCATAGAAGTCCTCATCTATTTTCTAATAATTCCATTATTTCTCTCTTGGACATATTTTTTTCAAAAGCTGCCAAACTGACACTTTTAAGTAACTGACCTGATTTTAAAACCTTCCTTTAGCTTTCAGAGAGTTAAAGATCATTGGTGTTTTTAATAAAAGGGGGCTCAGAGAACAAGAAAGATTGGGATATCCTGAGTTGCTAAAGAAGTAGAGAAGCAAGTCTCAAAGATCCTTTACAGACAGATTCTCCATGATTTGAACTGGAGTTTTTCATGCCAATAAAAGTGTGCATGCCATATTGGTTTTGTAAGTACCTCTACCTCCAATTTAACTTGAACCTTAGCCAGGACATGTGAGATGGTAGAGTTAAGAATACAGCATTTTTAAACAAAAAGTGGAATCTCCTTTTTCTTCATGTAGCTGCTTTACACATTGAGAAGGCTTTGCTGGCACAACACAATGCCAATCAAGGTGACAGAGCACAGAGGCAGAAGTCTGCAGTTTGAGCCCCAGCTGCTCAGTGATTAGTGCTCAGTAACACCAAACACTTTAAGGCTGCATTAATTTTAGCAGGATTTGTGAAATCTGAGCAGCTAAGTAAATAAGACTATCAAAGAAATACGCCTCAGGGTGGCAACTCTGTAGAAAAGCATAGCATCTCTTAATTTTCTTTCCTGAAGTACAATGGATGTTATCTTGCTGTAGAATGAGGGTCAAATAGAAATTATTCATAAGCCCCAAAACTAAAACAGAAAAAGCTTAGGACTTTACATCTAATGCAATACCAAAATCCATTGGTTTTTCAAAACCTGAACCTCATAGTACAAAACCAAAACGCATTCAAATGTTTTTCTCTTTTTTTTTCCCTCTCTCTCTCATTGCTGCGGACATTTAACTTGAAATCACCAAATGACAATGAAAAACGTCAAGGTAACTTGTTTGTTATTTACCTGATGCAATTTAAGTGGTGCTGACATCACACACTGACCACATTGTCAGCTAAAGATAAATTTTAATTAATCTCTCACTGTCAACTAAGCATTCCCTTATCATTTTTCTCAGCTGTTTGTTTGGATATAATTAAATTATTCAGGTTTCATCTTGTTTGATCTTTCAGGTCACTGCTACCAAAAGTGATAAGGAAGTTTATTAAGAGTGCACATACGAGTATGTTGGAGTAAAGAGAACGGATGGAGAGTGTTTGTGGGTCTTATCTTTATTCATTGAGCCCTTGAGGGTGATAGGGAAGGGTACCAGGAATCCGTACAGAATCCTGTTGGCTCCTGCAGTCATATTTAACTTGTTTGTCCTGGGTGCCTCAGCTAATGTACTTACGAAGCTCTACCAAGGCTTGTACTCTGCCTTCCTTGCATTATTAATGCTCTCAGAAGGGCTTGCCAGAAGGGCTTGCATTTGTGTGCTGCTGCCTGAGGCGACACTGCTGCCTCTCTGAAGGGCTTTCACAGCCGTGCTACTAGGGCACGGTACTGATATTGGTACTGAGCTGAAACACTAATCTTAGAGGAATTAGGATTTTAGTTAAAAGTTAGAAGAAACTGGGCTTGAAATAGTTATTTGAAATTTAAATGATTAATTGCCTGCCATTTTATGTTTGCTCAGCTGTGCTTGCAATGGGAAAAGATGAAACTAGTAGGTAGGTCCAAAGAAACACAAACAATTGCCACTAGAAACTTATTCTTTGAAAATTGGAGTTGCCCTAAAAGCCATTTGTATTGTCATTGATAGAAAATGTTGAGAGGTCAGGGTGAGGAAGACTCCCCTTACTTCCTCTTTTTAAGACCTCTCCCCACAAAAATGACCCCAGACATAATTCAAAACACCAACCACATGTGCTTAATATCCATTCAAACTACAGTAATTTCATAATTATAAGCCACACCTGATTATAAGCCGCACATCAGGGTAGCCAGGTAGACCATGGGATTTTCCCACATATAACCCGCACCCCGAATATAAGCTACACCTTACTTTGGCAGGGTACACATGCAACAAAGTAATGCCGCGCTCCCCGGTGCTCTTCACCCAGCCCGAGCTTTACGCAAACGCTCTAGCGGAACCGCGAGCCCGGTAGGAGCCATAGCCTCAGCCGTACCTGGGCTGCCTTACGCAAATGTGGTAGCGCAACTGCAAGCCCAGTAGGAGCCGTAGCCTCAGCCACACCTGGGCTGCTCCACGCAAACACCGTAGTGCAACTGCTAGCCCAGCACAGCAGCCATAACTCCAGGCAGATCTGGGCGGCCTTACGCAAATGTCGTAGCAGAATCAGCTCACCTGTGAATCCAGGCGAAGAAAGGAAAACACTACAAAATCCAGAAAGAAAAAATTCACTTTTATTAAACTTTTAATCAGCCTCATCCTCTGTTAAACCTTCAAAGTCTTTGTCCTCTGTATCTGAAATCATGAGTTGTGTGAGGCTGGCATCCACCAAACCCAAACCCCTATTGGCTGTATCTTCCTCGTCAGACTCCTCACTTTCGCTATTGTTGTTTCCATCGCTTGTCGGTGCCGGAATGATATCCGCCTTCCTGAATCCTTGCATGACAGTTTGGGGGGATACCTCACATCAGGAATCTAGTATCCACTGGGACATAGCAGTATCACTTACCTGGCACGTCTTCCCGGTCTTTGTGAAGGAGTGGTCTCCGGACATCCAGGCTTCCCACCTAGCTCTGAGTTTGGCTTTGAATGAACTGATTATACTTATGTCCAGTGGCTGCAGGTCTTTGGTCAAGCCACCCTGTATAACAGCTAGCTCCGAGTTCGTCTTTTTAACCATAGCTTTTACTCTTT
>VRYO01002297.1:522665-543072 GCA_009812075.1 Sialia sialis
AGGTGTGTCTGAAGTCTTGGAGTGCCGGGCTTCAAATGTCAAACTGGCGGGCTACAAATCTCGGAGTGCCTCCAATCTGGCGTGCATGAAATCTTGGGGCGCTGCATCCGAGAAATAGAATAGGAGTCCCTGCTGCAGCCCCCTGGCCCCAGCGTGCCTGAGGCCACCCCTAGCCAAGAAGCTTTTATCTGATTGGTTGACAGTGGTCAGAAACGCGCAATTCGTTGAAATTGAGCCTGCCACACAAACCCGTACTGGAAACAACGTAGCCGAAGCAACTGCAAGACACGCGGCTGAGTGTCAGGTAACTTCTGGGTTCACTATTCTCCTGAAATTGTCCATAGATAAACCACACCTGATGATTAGCCGCACCCCTGGCATGGGCTCCAATCTTCCATGAAAAAGGTGTGGCTTATAATCGTGAAACTACTGTAATTATCATAGGAAGTGAGGGATGGGAAGGGCTGTTATTATGAATATTATTTGTTTGAAACTTTGTCAATAAACAGACTCTGTGACCACCTGTAATTCTGCAGTGCATATTAGAGGATTACTTCACGCTGCTGCCCAGCACTGAATAAACATACCCTTTCTAACTTTAAATTGTTAGAGAGTCTTTTGTCTGTCACAGTGGAGTATCCGCATTAGACCTATACTTACATTTTGGTAAATCAGTTGGTGATTCTGGTGGGACACTTCTCTCTGACCCCAGTGGGGTTCAGGGCCCCTCTAGGGTGTCCACATGGTATCTTCCTAGGGAAGAGGGTTCATTTTCCTTGCTAGCACTCTGGGGAGCAGAACTAGAACTGCTGGAGGTACAGACAAAAAAGGTATGTTTAAAAATTAAAAATAGATACATTTAAGAGAGGCAAATGCAGGCCTTTTTATGGAATTCTGATATATTTATTTAGAGAGATAGCGGCACATACACAGATAGCAAAGCAAATCTGACTCCTCTTATCCATAGTGTAATTATACCATGTCTTTTAGTATTCATACTGCTATCCTTTCTTAAAACTGAAGTAATAATTTAAAAAAACCCTGAAAAATCTTCTAGATGTGCTTAAAGGGATAATTTTCAAGTGCTTGTCAATGAAGATAAAAATGTAAAACATGGATATGTGCAGTATAGGAGCTCTGAGATAATTTCTCACAATTACAGTAATTTCACACTTATAAGCCGTACCTTTTTGACTGAATTTTTAAGCTGACCCCAGAAATGCGGCTTTTCACCCGGTGCGGCTTATATATGGACAAATTCCAGCGAAATGCCAATGCGGAAGTGCTAGCTTGTAGCAGCCCTGAGCCGAGCTGGGGTCAGGGCCGCCCCCTGCGGCAGTCCTGGGCAGGGCCGGGGGCTGCTGTAAGCTGCTGGGAGCTGGCAGGTTGGAGGGCCGCTGGGAGCAGTCGACAGCAGGGGGGCCACCAGGAAGGGGGGCTGTGCAGGGCCGTGCCGACCCGGGCTGCCAGGAATGAGAGGTGGGCGGGGTTGGCCTGACCCATGCTGCCAGGAGGTGGCACTGCACGGGGTTGGCCCCACCCGGGCTGCTGGGAAGTGGGACTGCGTTGGGCCGTGCTGGGTGGAGTGAGTGGGCAGGACAGGGAGCGTCCCCTCTGCCGCGCAGAAAAAAAAAAAAAAAGAGGATAAAAAAAAGTGCAGCTTACCACCCGGTGCAGATTATTTATGGACAAATTCCGTGGACTTTCCAACAACACGGAAGTGCGGCTTATAACCAAGTGTGGCTTATAAGTGTGAAATTACTGTATTTAAAATGGATCTTGTGGATTTTTGACTCAGATTCATTGCTTATTTGGCACCTATAACACCATGGATAGATTTATTTTGGTATGTTCTTTTTCACTGTTGCTGGATTGTTTTAAGACCATAGTCAAATAAGCTGCCCACTCAAAGCAATGATGTCTCATCTGCCTGTTTTCTATTTTTCTTTCTTTTATAAGATTTTAAAAATTTTATCTACAGCATTTGGCCTAATTCTGGTAGGGTAGAGATAGCTGATCCTTTGGAAACCTGGGTATTAGACTGTTTCTTTCTTTACTCCCCAAGCTGCATAATCCTTTGAAAGAGCTGATGATGTGTTTGCATGAGGTTTTCATAGCTAGGTTGTGCAATGTAGGTAATGTGCATGTGTAATGTGATATTCCTGCAATAAATTTGTGCAATTGTATTCTCTTCCACTAAAGGCAGATGAGGGAAGTGGTAGTATAAACCAGAACAATTTTTTCCAGTTTAGGAGGAGTTTTGGGCTTCTAAAAATTCTTCCTGTCCAAGAGGACTGTTGCTTCTGGGCACAAAGTGCGAGAAGGTCTATTCAATAGGTAAAGGCAAGATCTTACCCTAGTCTGCTTGCCTCTCCCAGGAGAGTAATAAAGGAAACCAAACAGATTGCCTCAATATCATTATGTTACTGACAACCTCAGGCTTTCCCAAATTGCATGACTAGCTTAAAAATCAATACATATGCTGTGGCTTCTTTTGCTTTTTTTCCCAAAAGCTATTTCATAACAAGTGGTTAATCTGAATTTTTTTCCTTTACTCCACAATGAGGTTAAAAGTCCAAATTAATAAAAAAAAGAGTGAGATTTGCCAATAACAGACCTCAAAGAAAGACACAAAGTATCATGAGACTTGTGATTAAAAGTGGGGTAACAAGCTTTTGTTAGTTTTGCTCGTGTATTCCTGTGCAGGATTAAAATGCAAGCCCATTTCTCTATTGTGCTGCAGTGTTAGGTCTTCTAGGTGTGAGAAGTAATTTCATCCTCATCTATTGCTAATGTAAAATCACTGCAAAAGTCAATTTTTAATTAAAAGTGGAGAAACAACAGGACAGCTACACCTTAAGATGTAATAAATTTAGGTCACACTTCATCCAGACATCAGCATTTTGTGCTGAGCCTTCAGTGGGTGTCATGCCTGAGCAGGTCAGCAGTAATTCCACCTAATGAAGTGGGTAATTCAGGTAAGAGGTAAGCAGTCAACCAGACAAGTAAGACATTGTTTTTAATTGCCCATGAGAAATGTTTACATCCTTGTGTACAATGGGACAGGAGACTTTGAAAAGGTGTGTTCTGTACAACAAGCCTTTGGCTTTTTCACAACATCTGGTATTTTTATAAAAACCAGTCAAATGAGATGTCTTTGAAACAGGTGCTAAAGAACATCTGAGCTTCCTGTAAAGCGCATGAGATTTCTCACCTTGCAGCGAAATGGCCTTGGAGAGCTTTGTGGAGATGATGGAGCTTGTGTGTGGGAATGCTAACCATTCCACATTAACGGCATAATTTGTCATTAGGTGATTAGTGCAGCACACCCCCGTGGTGACAACCAAATGTTTGTCACATTACTATGAGCTGACATTTCCTGCAAGGTGGCAGGGAGGAAGGAGGGTGAGCAGTGAAATGTTACCCTGGAAGAACACAGCTTGATATTAAAATATTATAAATAAGTGCTTGTCTCCTGCTTCACACCAAGGCTGCTTCTGAACCACATCAGACTCCCCTCCTGTGTCAAGTTCTGTGTGTAAATTAAGAACAGAAGAAGCATTGATTATAGGCGAAAACATAAAGCCGAAAATTACTATGGATCTGTGCATTTCTTGCCAGCAGACAAAAGATTTCTTTCATGTTGAATCAGGCCCCTCAGAACTGGCCTGGCAATGAAGGATAAGGAGCAGCTCTAGTGTGGGTTACTGTAATAATTTGGAATAATCTTGGTGTCCTATTTAAACAATAAATATGCCTCAGGGGAACCCTTCATATGCCTTCCTGCTGAGCCCTTTAACGTTTTTTCTCTCTCCAGCACCTGTAAGGTGACTCATCAAGGTTATGAGTCCAGGCTTTGGGGGATTACAGAGCTTGTGCTGCTGTCATGCTGTTGATGGTGTAAATGATGGGTGGAGGAATGATGGCTGCTGCAATCAGTGTTCAAAATGTTTGTCTGCAAGCTGATTGACTCATTAATTACTGGCTATAAAATGCTACATTGCTTCTCCTGTCCCCCTCCATTTAATTTGCAGACATTTAGCTCAGCCTTCTTCAGGCAACACACTGATGCTGTGAAAAAATACTCAGTAAAATCACTGTTTTAGCTCTGTCAAGTTGCCTCATCCTTGAATGGATCCCACAGGAGGAGATGCAAAATATAAAACTAAAATAAGATGATGAATTATTTGGGACAGTTTCTTATAGTTGAGGATTGTTTGTCCTGCTTCCCTGCACACTTGTTTGCAAGTGGGATTACGCTTTCATTACAGGCAGCTAAAACCTGGTTTGATCTTATTGCTTACTATATGTTGTCATGCAGACTTTTTATCCTTTTTATTTTGTGTTCAGTATCTCTGAGGAAGGAGATTCCACAGCATCTCTAGGCAACCTGCTCCACTGCTCGACTACTCACAGTAAAAAGCTGATTCATAATTTTAGGTGGAATTTAATGTCTTTTAATGTGTATCCCTTTTCTCTTGTCCTGTCACTGAACACCACTGACAACAGCCTGCTTCCCTCTTCTCCAGGCTGACCACTCTCAGCTCTCTCTTCTTTTATGGGAGATAGATGATCCAGTTCTTTCCTCATGCTTCTAGCTGTTTGTTGAAATGACTCCTTGTATATTATGCTTTTTTCCTTTCTTGTTAAGTCAGAGGAAATGACATGGTTAATTAATGTTTATGAAAGTAGCTGAGAACTTGGGAGGAGATAATTTTTAATATCATTGTTACTCAGAAACTTTGAGCACTGAGGTTTGTCCTCAGAGAACCCTCATCTGACAACATGCTGTCCAACAGGAAAAATGCCTATTGAGGTATTCCTGCAGTAAACCAAGAAAGGCTAGTCAGAGGAGAATGCTGAGATAAAATATTGCTCCAAATATTCTTTATGAATTCTTAGATGAACAACAGGTACTAAAGTCAGCAAGTCTTTATTACCTCTGATGTGTGGCTGTGTGAGCCTGCACAGGGAGAGTTCATGCTGTTGAATCTACAGATACAGAGCCTCCACCCTCACAGGGCTGTGCTATTAAATATTCAAGAGATCTGACTCCTTTTAAGGTGAATACAAACTTTTTTGAATCTTAGTTTCAAGCAGCAACACATATGGAGAATCTAAAAGATCTCTTGGACAACTGTTCCTATGTTTGATCACCTCCAAAAACAAACCAACCAACCAAAAACCCTAACAAAATAAACAAACAAACAACAAACAAAACAAAATGAAGAAAAGACCAAAAAAAACCCCAAACCCTCCTTACATTCTCTAAGAGGAGAAAAAAACATTCTTTTCCTTTCCATTTCTTGTGCTGACATTAAGGTAAAGAAGTATCTTCAAGAAGGAAATGTTAAAGTAGATCCACCGACAGTTATGGAAGTGCAGTTAAGAGGTAGTAGAACATTTTGAAGGGTAAGAAATGTGCTTGGGAAAATGCATGAAAGATGTTATATATAATTTTTTGTCTGGAGTTTTACAGCTAGACTTAGAGGAGCCAGGCTGAATTCAGGCCCAGCTGAATAGAGAGAAACACACTAAACTGATAAAATGTCCTTTAAGATAAACTCATGGCAACCTTTGGTTATAACCTTAAAAGTGGGACAACAAAAGATGCTCAGAGAAGCTTTTCCAATCTAATTTACTCTCATATGTGTCAGTCTTTCTCATTTAATAATAATACATTAAAAACTCAACAACTAAAACCATCCAACATTTTCCCTTTGAGAAAAACAGCTCCAACTGAGAAATCCTCAAGTCCTCTAAGGAACAAATCTCTATCTTTTGTATTGTTTTGGATTTTATAGAACAGTGCATGGTTTGTTTTAACACCTCACTTCCATTAATTGCCTATCCATCCTATGAATTTACAAAGGAGAGAGAAAAAAATGTCATCTCTTCCACTTACCTGGGTTATTTCAGCTTGTTACTCACACTTTTCTCCAGTTTTTGCCCTCATGAACTTTAAGGTGGGAATAATTTAAGTAAAACCCATTACCCAGTTGATTCCAGCAATCTCCATTACTAGTCTGCAGTAGCTCTGCAGTGAGCTTGAGGCTGTGTCACTTGTGCCTTTTGTGCTGACCCTCTTCTTGTGAAAACCAAAGCAGACAGCAAGCAGATTTCCATACAATTCTAGAGGATTTTCCAAAGAAGCTGATGTGATTTTACTTCAGTTTGAATAACAACAGTATCCAAATGTGCAGCATAAAATCAGTTTTTGTGATCCTCATCGCACTTACGAAATAATTTGTGTGACTCCTCACTGTGAACCTCTTGATCGTGGTGAGCAGCACTGACATGTGGCTCAGAGAATGAAAGAAGGAGAACAAAGACAGTGCTGGTAAGAAATGGATGAGACAGGAACAGCAGGTAATGAAGAGGAACACAACAGACAGGAGGCTTTAGACAATTTAAAGCATAATAGATGAGAAAGATAGTTCACTGTAGATAAATGTGGAATAATGATGACTGTGACGAATCCTTTTCACTTCAGATTCTGTGTTCACAAAACACAGCTTTAAAAAATAAAACCACTGAAACTTAGAAGTTGAAAGGCACAGCTCTGTATGCAAACAGGAGAAAAGATGAATATCTACATGGAGAATGGTGCTGCTGGTGGGGATTGGGATGCAGGATGCTCAGGGCTGGGGTAAAAGGGAAGAAAGAAGAAGGGGAGGGAGAGTGGACCCAGTGGCTAAATAAAAAGGTCAGCTAACTGAAAAATGAGAAGTTGAGAATAGCACACTTGTGTATGCAGACTTTTGATGTCAAGACAAATGATTTGGTCCTGGAACAGTTTCTCTCAGCTTTTTGCTGGTGGTTATACTTTGAAAGCAGTTATATTACATATATTTAGAAGGCAAGTGTCTTGGTTTAAGACAATTTAAAGAGTACACTCTGAAATCAGTCACCTTGCCTTGGTTTTAACCAATCCTTCTACCAATAAGGAGAAGCAAATCTGAAAAGATTAAAGTGAAAAGAATAACATTTTACTAAAAAATGAAACAGCAACAAATATATAGCAAAAATAATAATAAATAATCACTAGATACAAAATTGGACTGAGATAAACTCCACAACTTCAAATGAATAGGTAAAAGTACAATCACACTTTCTAGCTGGGGAGTGGGGATGACAGGAACTTCTAGCCTATAATTAGGAGTTAGATTTTGTTTTAAACTGACTTGTCAGCTTTTGACTGTCTGCTTGTATGAAAAAGTGGCAGCTTTGTATGTCTAGATCATACTTATACTTGCTGATCTGTTTGTAATTCTGTCTCTTGTGCACTGGAGCCTATTTCCCAGGGCACACTATTTCATTTGGGATATTTGAACAACTAAATGTGATATACAGAACATACACACCTTTTATTCCGTATTTTATAGCCATTTGAAGGTCAAATGAAAATCTGGTGAGTCCTTTCTGAGCTAATTCTCTGCTTCATTTCACAGTACATGTGCTTGCCTTTTTATTATCCTATTATACTATTTTACTATACTATTATTGGTTGAAATTAGTAAAGACATAAGAGGGAGGATTTAGTATCTCAAATGCAATCTTTGCAACTTGGATTTTTATACTGATGAAAAATGCCCCATGACCACAAATGACTTTAGAGAATCATGGTGCTCCAATGGAAGTGTCTTTCTATCAAACAGAAAAACATCTTTATCCATCACTTAGGAACCCTTGTCAGGCTTTAGCATTAGCAAATGAACTAGCACATCTTAAAAAGAAATATAGGAGGCACAGAAGTGTGAGCACTCTTGGCACAACAGGCATTTAATTTCTTTAGTTAATATCAAAGAAACAGATATTAACTGTGTTTTTGTTGACAGGCAGAGGTGATAAAAGAATTTTTCATGTGTTCAGGGGGGATAAAGCTTGGCTGAGTTGTTCTTCCTGGCCCTCATCTCCGCTGAACTGCAGTTTCTCATGGGAATGGCCCCTGCTGTGGATGCTCTGGGATTCTGTGTGCAAGGAATGATGCAGCGCCCAGCTCTGGGCTTGTATTTAGGAGTAGAATAACACCAAGTTTTCAACCAATTCATTCTCTTTTTATGTTCAGAGCTGCTGAACAGCTGCTCAGGCTTTAATCTATGCCAGAGATGGGTTTGGGAGCACAGGTGGAAGTTTCTTTTGGAAGCACTGGCTGTAATCAATTTGAGTGTTGCCAGAGGATCTCCTGATCAGCTGGGAAAATTCTGAAGGGCAAAAGTGTGGGTCTGTGTGTCTAGATCTTGGTTAGAGCTGTTGGGTCAACCACACTCTGCAAATAGCTTGAAGAAGGTCAGAAATTCAAAAATGTGTGTTTTGATGTGGAGAGATGAACAGTGTTCATACTATGAAAACCTGAAATGTCAGCTAAGAATCTCTGCCCATTACTGTGGGGATGTCTTAAAATCTCTCCCTGGTTCCTTTACACTGGTTGCTATTTCCTTACTGTTTGTGTGAAATGCAAGATATTTAGCATCCATTTCTTTGGAGTTGGTGGTCTGCTGATATTTTCTTGGTTAAACTCTCCATTCTTCTATCTTTTCTCAGAAACATTTTTCTTCCCGTGCTGATGGTGGCAGTGTGCTTCAGTGGAGGAAGGATTTTATGATCACTTAGGTGTTATCTGTGCTGCATCCTTACAGATGACTCAAAACCCTGGACACTGGGCACAAGGTATCTTCAGAGAAGACATGATTTCCCTCATTTCAGCTTTTCTGGTAATGAGTAATATCTAGAGTTAAAAGCTGAGAATTGTCTGCTCTTGAAAATCCAAACTTTGATCTTTTTTAGCTCTTACTCCTGTGGAGTGCTGCTATTTTGGTGACATGACAATAACCTAGTTCCACATAAAGGACTCTTCACCTGAATAATCAGTTACATAGAGATGCTCCAAACAAGCTTTTGGCATTTGAAAAAGTGTCCAAAAAATCTCACACTGGTAAATATTTTATATTAGGAGTCCTAAGGGTGTGGATCTGAAGACACAGAATATTTTCACAGCATCTTGATAAATGAGCACTGCCAGGATGGTTGTAGGAATTGGTCCTTTAGCACAATAAACTTGTGTGGTTGGATATGTTGATATCTGGATGGTTATAAAATTTTTCTAGGAGATAACCTTCCACCCCGTAGAAGCTGTAATCCAGAGAATTTTATCTATTTGCAATAGATCCGTGGTGTTTTGCTGTCCACACTTTTCTATCATATGACTGGGCTGAAATCTTTGCTCTAGATAGAGAGAAGAGAAGCAGTTATTAGGTATTTATTCCCTTATGGTAGAGACACGCACTGATAGTAGAGGTTCAACTGGAGCACTGCACAAGTAAGAGCATGTTTTTGCAGGTAGATGGAGCGTGGCCTTAAGGATGTACTTTCCCTGATGGAGAGATAGGAGGTATTTCATGGTGCCTGAACTGGGCACTGAACCAAAATTCCCATTTCATTCATGGATGAATAGGGGGTAATTTTTGTAAGAGGGGATAGTGATGTTTCTATCAAATGTTCTTCTTCTCCCTGAGAGGACAAGCTTTATAATTACAGATGGGCCATGCTTGAGTTGCCATACACTTCCAGCAAATGACATTGGATATTAGTGATTCTGCCCAATCTGCAGGAAGCAGCTCAAAGCTGAAATTGTGCAGAATCACTACATATTCCATATTCTTACAATCCTAAATTGGATTATTTCTGACTTGGACATTAGATCCCCAGTGCTGAAAATGGTGCCAGAGTGATTATTTGTCCCACAAAAAAAGGGAATAAACTCGTGGCAATGTGGTTTCTTTTGCATGTTGTCTGTATTTATAGATACACAGATTTATAGTAGCTATTTTAGTATGAGATATGGGCTAGAAGTGTTTAGAGGCCTTTAAAAAAAGGCTGATGTGTGACAGAAAGGGAAGGCTGAGGGTTATGGAAAGGGTGCTTCCAAAGATAATAATGTAGTTGTGCGAGACAGAATCTAGATAACGCAAAACTCTTAATATGATGATCCACCAAAATCAGTAGTTCTTTCCAAAGGAGTCATGGCAGATGAATATTAATGTGGATTGTCTGTGGCAAAAGTGATCTGTGATGGGTCTCAGAAAAGATGGGGTCTCAGTGCAGGAAGCACAGTCCAGAACCACAAAGAAGGAAAGGGAAGATACAGGAACAGGTAGTGAGAGAATGAAGGGTAGAAAATTGTTTGCTGGTGCCAGACACTATTGAAGCAGAATTAGCATTAGGCTGGAGCTATGTAAATATTAGCAGGAGCCTTTAACCATGGTGGCGGATACAGGAGGATAAGAAAATGTGATGACTTTGAACTGTAGTCCTAAAGTGTTTGAGTGTTTGTTCAGCAAAGTTTGCTTTCTGGATGGTTTAAAGAAAAAAAAAAAAAAAAAAAAAAAAAGAAAGACCTTTTATTTTCCAGCCTCTAAAAAACTCTTAAAACATAGCAAGTTCCTGCCTTTTATACTGTACTATAAACTATGGAAGTACCATCCCCTCCCCTTTTTCTGAGTCTTTTTCATGTCAGAGCCCTCTCCTGTGCATGGATTTGTCTATGAAAAATGGAGAGCTCTGAGTCACCTGCTGTTTTTACCTCTGTCATTGGCTATACTGTGCTCCCTTTCCTAAAATGTTCATTGGATCTTTCAGCCACCTGATTTCTGGTGGGTAATGTCTTATCAGGAAGAAAGAAGCAGCGTGTGATACAGCAAGAGCTGGGGGGAAAATAAGCAGCAAGGTCTGACTTCCCATTCAGTCCCTTCATCCGTTTGCCTCTCCCAAAGGTATTGCTTTCCTGTCACTGCTGCTGGTTGTACCTGTTACCAGTTGGAAACAATACTGTGTGAAATCAGGAGGTGTTATGTCAGTGCAGTTCTTGCTCACTTCTCCCACAGCAAGGGGAACATGCATTATTCTACTCACCTGTGATATCAGCTCCTTTGCTTGAACAGTATTTGACTTTTATTCTGTGCTATTTGCTGTGGTTGGTGCTTGAAACCAAGGAATTTGTCAGAGCTGGTTAAGACAAGGCCTAAGTCGATGTTCAGCATCCCTATGAATATCAAAACCCTTAAGTTCTCTAAGTTTTCTGATTCTTACAGAGTATAAGAGAGTTCTGGTTCTTAGAGAGCATTTTTCAAGATCCATTCAAGGACTTGAAGGACACTCCTTTCTTTATTGGAGCAGCACTTTTGAGATGTGACATTTAGGACATGTCTTATGAAATACAATAATTCTTCCTTAATACAGCACTGGGTGCAGGATGTTCAGTTGTACACACAGCTGAAGATATGCTGCTGATATTTGAGTAGATTAGTTTATTCTTACATGCTTTAGAAAGAAAGCTTATGTGGGATGATTATTTGGGAGAGTTGGCTAGATGAGGATAAAGAAAAAATAATGTTGGGATGGGAAAATGGAAAGGAGTTAACTCAGCTGATGGTTCCCTCTCCTGTTTTTCTCCACTACTCTGCATGGACTGACCACAATCTGCTCACAACTGCTTTCCCCTTGGAAGTGAAAAGATCTAGAAGCACCTTTTTATGGCACTTGCAAGGCACTTGTCTGACTTAGAGGCCCTTAGGTTTTTGTTATTTCTGTAAATACAACATCTGCATTTTATTTTTTCATTATTTATTTCCTTCATTATTACACTGTCTCTTTCAGGCACGTTAACCTATTGAGTTAATGATCTAGTTCATTCTCTAACAAATCCTCAATGATGAAAACTGTTATGTTCTTTAGACCATTTCTCTTACTTTTCCATCAGGATACATTCATCTCTCTTTGCAATTTTTTTTTCCTTTCCTCCACAGGTTTGCATGCCTGGAAATGCATTCTTACTCAGGCCTCTTTCAGTTAATATAAAAATTAGGTTTTGAGTGAAATGTATTTTAATTAATATAAAAATTAGGTTTTGAGTGAAATGTATTTCAAGTAATTTACTTAAGGAGCAGAAATAATACCTGGAGATAATTTCACTAATTTCAGTGTTATTACCCAGGGCTGCATATAAATCACTGTGTACATTTCATTTCCTTGATCACTAATTTCGCTGTTCTCTCTAGAAGCGCTGACAGGGGCTGGAGAAATCATTATCCCAGACTTTCATGAGACACACTCTGTTATTTTCACTTGTAGCAGGATCTATAATAAATTGACTTCATTAACTTCAAGCCAGTCCCCAGCTCTTGATTTCTAATCAGTTTTTATTTTGCTTGGAGATCACTGGCTGCTAAAACATAACATCCGTCTTCAATCAGAACCAAAATTTAGAGCTGTTTAGAGCTGAGAGGTGAAGGGTTTCTTCTTGTCTGAAGGAAGTTTAGTTCTTATGCTCATATTCTTCATAACCTGCCTTCCATCAGAAGTTGCTGTCTCCAGAGTCTTGCCAGCAGAGCATTTTGTTCCAGAGTTCCCTATCCCACCACAGGCAGTCTTCTGAGTTAGTCCAAACAGTCTGAAGGGCTGACACCTCAGCATTTTCTGAAATCAGAGGAGGGCAAACTCACAAGACTGACCTCAGCAATGGTGAGAGTGGCAGCAGCCCCTAAGCCCTCTGTGGTGCTGCACAGTGACCATGCAGTCCCCAGCGGCAGGTGCACTCTGCATTTGTCATGTGTATGGGATGGGCAGTGGAAGAGCTGAGCAGAAATGGCCCCAGACTAAGCCAAATTTAGTGCTGTGACATTCTTCCCATCCATAATGGGGTCAGTCTGAAAACCCAAAAAGGCAAAGATGTGCCTGTTGCACTGAACACTGACGTGGATTGGTGCAGGTGGTGGAGAAGACAGTACAGCCTTGGGAAAATCTGCAGGGATTTAGGCGAAAAACTCACATTAACTGGAAGGTTCAATGTGGTTCCTTCTGCTATCTTGAGGGCAATGCTCCTCTACACCAGTGCCAACTCAGTGCTCTTCTCTCCTGGTAGGTAGATCAATCCCAAGGAGCCTGGAGCCCATCTGGGAAGCCTGTCTCGGTCAACTGGATTCAAATGCAGTGTATCAGTACAGACTGACTTTGACTGCAATTTGCAACAATTAACTAACATTATCCTCTTCACTGGTAACACTGCAAGGATCATAGTTTGAAAAGTTTTCTCAAGACTTTCTTCATCAAGAAAGATGGTCCTGGCTGACCATCATGTGGGGGAAGCCCTCTGATAGTTACAGAGTAAGAATAAATAAGATTTAATGCTTCATTCAGTAGGATTTAAGATCACTTTGTAAGATGCATGATGAGTTGGCCTGCTCCTGAGATAGGGGGAAGCTGCTGGTCATGCAAGTGGAGAGGACACCATCAGGAGTGAGCAGCTGTTTCTGATTTATTGAGTAACAAAACATCCTTGATGCCAAGAAAATGAGGCTGAGCTGAATCTCTTGTGCCTAAGGTTGGCTGGCAGGTTTTCACAGCCTCATTTCCCTCTTGATGCTCATTATCTTCTGGCACAGGAGAGCTGGGATGCTTCTGAGCTCTGTCATTGCCTGTATGCTGATCTGCTGAAAGGTGACTTGAGAGACAAAGGCTGTGTCTTGAGTCAAATCTAATTTATTGAGGATTTGTGTTGCGTTCCTTGCTGTAGTAATTTAGCAGGACTCTGCAGAGTTAGTAGTAAACGTAGCTTTTCAGTCTCTAAAAAGCACCATTCCAGTAAGCTGCAAATGAAGCTGGCAATGTGGCAATTTAGTCTGTAGCCCAATCACTAGTCATTGGAAACAAAATAACCACTGTAAATTAGAGGTCTAATAATGGCTGAAACAAAATATCTGTATCCTACTCCTCTTTAATATTACTGTGTTTATCAGTATTTAAATGGAAATAGACATTTTCAGTATCTCAGATTAATTTTTTTACCTTAACTGAGGTGTATAATTTTGCCTTAAGTCTTGGAGAGGAATTTGCTAACCTTGGAAGATGTGAAAGGCCAATCAAATGTGGTTGTGTGTGATGCGTTCTGTCTTCCTCAGGAGCAGAAAATGCATTTGAAGGAGGTAAGCCTGAGGAATGGTTCTGGGTCTTGGTTTAAGGCAATTTGAAGATGTGGACACTCTAAAATGAGTTACCTCCCCTTAGTTTTAACCAATCCCTCTCCACTGTTATTACAGCATGATTACCCAGAGTGAAAAGTTTTGGATTTCTTTTGCTGTCCTCAGAGAAAGGGCACAGCCAGAAATTTTCATCAAGAAAAACATCCATTGTTAAAAAAAAATAAAATTAGATGCCTTCTTTTGATACACACTTAAACCTTGGTCTCATTATCTTCTCTCTTGTGTGGGGAAATCAAAAAAGTTTTATTTGCTAATGTTTCAGAGTCTTTAAACATGTGACCAGATGAAATCAGGAGAGACTGTTAGGCTTTCATAGCTTACAGAACAGAATTATTTAGGCCATCTGCTAGAAAAAACGTTTAGATTTTTCACTGCTATGCCAAGTTAAAAGGTCTTTGTATCTGAGAGAGCTGTAAGATCCTGTGGAGATGGATGAGTTTTACTAATCCTGTGGTGAAGGGCAAGGGACATATCCTTAATAAGGACTAAAAATATTTTTTTGGATTAAGTTTCAGAAATGTATTATCAGGGGAACTTAGAAGGACATTGTTAAATTCACTACATACTAGGTTATTTGTGTTAAGCACTCTTACAAATTGTCAATATTTTATTCCTACTTTTTAGTGTTTTATGGATTAGCAGTGTAAAAAAATGTTGTGATTATGACAAGGCCTTAAAATTATCTGCAAAAGCTGGTGGGGAATAGGAATGCTTAAAATCTGAGGGAAGTTCAAAATTATCTGGGAGAACTTGGGTCACAGTCATTCCCATCACTGGTGCGCAACTTCCAGCCTTCCTACTGGCAACAGGGAACCTTTCAACCTGATTTATCCTGGAAAGTGTAATTCATTTAGAGCTCAGCTTTCAGCTGGGTCTTACAGCCTAATTAGGAGATATGAGGGTATAAAGACACAGCGTGGGAATGCCAAAATGAGGCATTTGCTCAACAGCAAACTGTGTTCTCTGTGAAAATACAGTGCTCAAACTTCACAGTGCCTAAATTGTAGCCTCACACTCACTGGGCATGAGGAGGAAGTTCTGATCATTTCAGAAAAATCTTTCAAAAGCTTTTTGAAGGTGAACACTGTCAAGCCATACCAATAAACAGAAACAACTGTGTCTTGTGACTGCTGAAGCCAGGAGCAACTTGCTCCAGATCCTGGGGAAATTCCTTGTACCTTGCAGGATGACGTACTTATGTAGAAGTACCACAGAACCTGCATATTGCCATAGAGGATGGATGTCAAATACCTCTTCTCAGGATCTTGGCAGATTTTTTATTCATTACTATCAGTAGTGTGGGGAAACTTGTTTGAAAAAATGCTCAAAACAAGTGTAAGCCAAGGTAGGAGATGCAGCAGGAAAGAAACTCAAAATATTAAATTTGTGTTTTACATGAAGATATATCATGGTATCTTATTGTGGGTTTATCACATAAAGTGACATCTAATCTGTGGGGAGAGTCATAGAGCTGGTTTTCACAGGAGAGCTTTTTGTCTGTCCTGAAATATGGATGCCTGTAAAGTGGTGGGTCATCCTCTCTGAAAATAAATGCACTCCTTAGGTAGGCCTATAGATTGTTCTTGGACTGAGTGAACTGAACCGTCTCTGAGGAATTCTCCTCTGACCCTGATGTCTCCTGGGACCTGCAGCAGATGAGGACAGGACAGTGGCTAGGAGCAGACACTGTGAGTCATTGTAGTGGATTGACCTTGTGGTTCATTTGCTCTGGTGTCCATATCCAACAGTAATGGCCTGTATCAGGTGCTTCAGATTAAAATGTAAGGAAAGATAATGCCCTCCACTCTGTAATTGTTAGAGCCTCATTATTGAGACATCAAGGTTTACATTGTTCCTGTTTCTTGGTGTTGAGCCGTTTCATTAACTGAATGGAACAGCAGAGTAACATATGAGACTATGCCATATATTCTGAGAAATCCAGGTCTCCTTTTGCCTTGCAAAAGTACCAAGTATATGTCGAGTTATGACTGCTCCAGAGGATTTTAGTATTTCTCACAAATACTCTCTGGACAATGCAATCTTTCTGTTTATCCAATCCTGATGAAATATAAGAGGAGTGCAAGCTTTCCCCCATTGCGGCCTATCATTATGCCACGAATCAGGAAAGGCCAATTTTAAATGCAATTTTGTCTTTTTGAAAGGATTGCCAAGCTGAAATGTGCTGAGTAGATCTGCCTGCATTCTAAATGCTCAGAATGTGCTGGGTTTGGTAAAAGGCTATAATTTTCTTTTATAATAATGCAGCTGTAGGGAATGATGTGGTAGCCATATTCATATAAATTTTCCCAAGAATTAGAAACAGTCCTACTCAACCCCAAAGACAAAGAGGAATAAGGAGGTGATAGCATACATAGCATCCAGCAGGATGGATGTTTTGGAATGTTGTCAAGAGGTCATCAAAATTATGAAGCTGGACCTGACTCCCTAGTCCCAGTCCTTGATTAGCAGAAGACAGCAGAAGGAAGAGATTTGAAAATAAGGGAAAAAAAAGGAGAACTTTTACATTCTTGAGGGTAAAAATGAAAAAAAAAATGGAAAAAAGAAAAAACCCAACACATTAAAAATACAAATTTACAGAAAATATCTGCTGAAATGAAATTCTTTGTAATCCAGCTCTGAGGAATCCATTGAAGTTAGCGGAACTACACACCTTAAGAAAATGCCTAGATAATTTAACGCTTTGCTGTATTTGTTATATGGACAGAAATTGCGCAGCTGAAAAATTACAAAGAATTAATGAAAGCAAAAAAATAGATGGGATGAGACTGGGATGAGCAGCAGAAAAGACAGGGCTGAAACCTGCAATATTAAAAGACAAAAGTAATGAAGTGGCTGAGGCTGCTTTGTTAGAATTAGAGAAAAAATAATCTTACACTGATTTCTGTACATTAATTAGCAGCAATAAAAATAATTGTTCCTGCCAGCTTGAAACAGTAGCTAATTGCACTTAAGTGTTCATTGCAAGCTAACATAATTAGACCTTCACTGTGTTTCATACATACAGAGCCTAAATTATGCAGGGAGGGAGGAAGTGAGTAAGTGTCCTTTGTAGCTCTTTTCTGTCTTCCTTTCCCTCTACTTCCACAGATGTTTCTTAGCTTTCCTTCTTAGTTGATCCTGCTGTGTGTGTTGGAACTGATTCTGGAGGCAATTTCTTAGTGAGACAGAGTTGTGCTGGTGTTGTCCCTTGTGACAGACATGTCTGGTAAGATTCAGCTTGGCAGAAGATTTCAGGAACTTCAGCCTCACTGAAGCTCTGCTTTAATTTCTCTCATCCCCAATAGATATCCCAAATGCCTAGTTTAAATAATAAGATTTTGTAAAATGAGGGAAGAAGGCACTAAAAAGCAGGAAAAAACCAACAAACCCAACAAGCCCAAAGATTTTCTGCCTTTCTAAAAATACAGTTTCCTTATAAAACAACTGGTAATTCCTTAGTTGATGTATGTTCCTGTATCTGCAAAAGATTTTTCTTGATTTTTTCCCCCCACTGACATGTGGAGGATAGAAATGCATTATGCAGTCTGGTACTTTTGGCTAGAAGTTGCAGTGATGATATCTATTGCTATTTGAGAATAAAACATCGTTCACCCATTCTCCATCCTTTTTCTTATGTCATAATTTAGATACATGCAGCTCCTGAAAATAGTTCCATCTAGGCTTATCTCTCTTCCAACTTTATTTTCATTGACTCATGAAACTAAAAATGCAGACCTTATGCTGAGAAGCAGTCACTAACCTGGAGCTGGTCTGATGCCTCTCTGGCAGCTGGAGGATGTGCATGCTCTGTCACACTGCTGCCAGCAGACTTGCTGCTGGTCTCTCCAGCTCACAGGAGGTGTGGGATATCACCTTCAGCTTCCTGTGGTCCCTGCTGGTCATTAGCTCTGCAAGAGCTAGACCTGGTGGATTTGGGAGTGGTTATGGCTAATGGAGTGCAATGGTGCCTGCCTAGAGAGAAAGAATGGAGAAAGGATAACTAATTGAGCATGGAAATGATGATTGGTTGGAGAAGGGAATGGTTGGATATGAAAAGACTGTTTAGCAAAATAAGCAAATAAGCAAACAAAGGAAATGCCCCAGGCGATGATTCCACTATACTGAGCAAAATAAAAGTGAGCCTGGTTAGTAGGGGGTAGAGCTGGTGAGGATCCCAGGATTTAGCATGACTGTCCTTCCCCTGCATTTAGCTGTGTGACACCTTAATGACTGAATTTGTCACAATAGGCATTTCCCAACTTGAATCTCAACAGTTCTCTTCTGGTAGTTGTCATAATATTGTGCTGATTGATTTCTAATGGTTTTATTGCTTTGCCTCACCTCCTGTTCTGATGTCTTGTGTAGTGCTGCTGTGGACTCTTGCACTCTGGTTGAGCATGTTGAGTTGAAGTGACTTGGTCCACCTTATAGTGCTTGTGGCTTTACTCTGAGATAAGAAGGACAGGTCAGTGCTATCTCGGAAAGTTTTACCTTGGTGCAAAGCCTTTCAACCTGAAATAGGAGTGACTTCATTACACAATAATGATAAAGCAAGGACTGAAACTGAGATCTAGTTTTTGAACCTCTTATTTGGGAAACTCTATGTAATTTCATGGCTAAGCTTAAAGATTAAAAAGGGAACATCCTTCACAAACTTTTTAAACAGCATATCCTGAAATGAAAAGATTGAAAGACATTCAGTTAAAAAGGGACCTCAGGAGTTCTTTACTCCAAACTCCAGCTAAAAGCAAGATCAGCTGGTCAGAGAAGTCAGGCTACTCAGATAATTACAGATTTGGATCTTAAAATTGTCTACTAGTGGAGGTGCATTTCCCTGGGCAACCTCTGTCGCTGCTTGACTGCCCCAAGGCAATAAAGTTTTTCCTTGTGCCCAGGTGTATCTCTTCCTGTTTCCATTTATGCCTGTTGTTCCTCATCACCCCGCAGTGTGGTGAAGGGCTTGGCCCTGTGCTTTTTGTAACATTCCCAGAGATGGTTCTTCCTCCAAACCCAGCTCTTCAAGCTGAACAAGCTCAGGAACCTCAGTCTGTCCACACAGGGTGAGTACTGCAGACACCAACCACACAGTGATCCCACACTGAACTTGTTCCAGAGGTGCCTTGCACCAATTTTCAATCCATGTAGTTGCCTATGCATCCAATGTAAAGTGCAGCTTTGGATATGTGTCCGTTCCAGGGGACAGTGTAAAGAGCTAAAGTTTGAGGTATGTGACATGGATTGTTCTCCCCTTGTGCCCAACTTAATCCATTTTCACCAGGAAGGTCAGGTTGTTAGTGTTGGTAGTTGCTGTAACCACCATCAGGTTGTTAATGAGTTGTGTTTTCTTGGTAAATGCAACAGTGCTTTGCTTTGCTTTGCAAAAGCAAAGAAACCAAAGCATTGTTCTGTTCTTTGTGGAGGAAAGGGAAGTGGTCACAGCACCAAGCCCGCCAGAGTCCAATGAACATTTGGACAATTCTCTCAGGCACATGGTATGATTCTCGGGGCTGGCCTTGCGCAGGATCATGTTCTTTGTGGATTCCTTTTAATTTTCAATAATGCACAATTCTGTGATGGCTGCATGTCCAGTGCTGCTTTCAAATGCATTAAATTCCAAGTGCCACAATTCCTCATGGATTTAAAGCTGAGCAGTGGTTAGTTTTCTTTGGAAGACTGACCTCTAGTTTCTCAGTAAGACAAGCTCAAGAGAAGAGGAACAGCAGAGGAATGAAGCCCAAAATATATCTGCATTGACTGGCATTTTATGAGCCTGCAAGATACTTTGTTTAATAATAAAAGAGCAAGTGTTGCTATCTTGAGGTGTTTTCATACCACTATGGCCACATAAGGATTCCATGTTATTTTTTTAATCTTCATTTTAATTACTGTGTTCGGTTTTTGAAATCGAAGGGACCTTTTTCTTTTTTTTGATTATGCAGCGTACTGTGAGATTGAAATATTAATTGAAACAGGAGCTGCCTTTCCCTTTCTTGAGAAGAAATCAAATAATCTCTGAAGCCCTAGCTATATGCAAGATTTGATTAAAAGTCTCATGGAGGTCACCAACACAGCCAGTGCTGAAACACAGTTATTTTTCATATATGAGGATCATGAGTTCAGTCTCAGAAGGCAGACACAGAGATTTATTATGCATGGTGGTTTCTCTGTCTGCCTATGTAAAAATCCAAAACGCGGGTTTTTATTGCTTCAGGTCAGACTCCACAATACACCATGGTTCAGCTCTGAGAACTCTTGGCCACTTTTGGGTTCCTGTTGATTTGGCATCATTCTCCATCTACTCTCGGTTCATGTCTGGGACAGTGGAAAAGGTGTTTGTTTTGCTGATGCAGAGGTGGTATAAAGCAGGTGTT
>VRYO01002297.1:544072-565192 GCA_009812075.1 Sialia sialis
GCTTATAATCGTGAAATTACTGTATTTAAAAAGCAGCAAAAATCTCTAGCTCAAATAATGTCCACAGGTAAACAAGTACCTTATGTTAATATAAACCAGCCATTGCTGCTGTTGGGAAGTTCTTACAGAAGGCTTCTTTTCCATGCAATGCATTATTCCCATCCCACACCAGCTCAAACAGCCTGAATTTTGCATCTTCTGGCAATGGTGTTGGACATTTATTTATATTAAAGGAAAGCTGCTGAAAAATCAATCTTGCCTGAAGGGCTGTATACTGAGACCATGCCTTGAAATATCTGCCTTGTTTTAACCGCACAGAACTTTAGTGGCTGGTGTTTTCAGAGATGCTGCTTTGACTTGTTTATGTTGTTTTACTTACGCATCAAAGTGAGAGTTAGTTTAAGACATAAATGAGCATGCATTTTTCACAGAGAAGGTAAAATATAAGTAAGACTAGACAGTTGAGGAGTTCTAGAAGTGTAGAGGTAAACCTGTTTATGTCCTCGGAGCATCTCATGCCATGGCAATGTGCCTGAGAGTTGTAGCATGATTGAAAAATGTGTGTTACTGTCATATTAAGGGTTTTGTAGTGCACTCCTCACTTAGGCACAAGATCTGTGCTGTTTTGGCATGTCTGATTTTTCTGAAAATCATTACATTTGGGATGATTTTTCTTTCTTTGTGCTGTAGTACATATCTCTGTAAAAGACATTTTATTCTTCTAAATTCACTCCATGTCTGTGCCGTTAAAGTTGGCTACAGCGACCCTCAAAGTCTGGCTTGTAAACCCGGGCCTACCTTCTTTCTTTTAAGCAGAGTTTAACTTTTTTGGCTTTATGGTTTGTTGAAATCAGATCTAATGTTCAACCTAGTGTTTTTATCTGTGAGGCTGAATAAAGTGGATCAACTTCATCTTCCACGTTTGTCATGCGCAAATAAAACTTTGCTGCTGTTAATTATTTCAACTGAACCAAGAAGTTTGGAGTCTGTATCAGAAATTGTATGGGCTCACAAAAGCAGAAGTATTTTTTTTGTTGGTGAAGTGCTTTATTTCACCGAAGTTTACCAAATTTGTTGCAAAATTTTGTTTTTGAGAAGCAAAATTTGTGCTGCATTTGGAGAAGTCCCATAAGCATTGTAGGAAATGTTACATAATGACAAAACTGAAAATCTAGCATTGAGTTGTTTATATTTTTTTGATGAAAGATTGAAATGTTTTTTGTTCTACCATTACCTGGATTAGACACAGAGCAGCCTTTGTTTGCACAAAGGTGGTGCCTTGTTAGTCTGCACAGTTTTTGAAACAAATCTTAACTCCTACCTATTTCTTTTAATTTTAGCTTGTAGGTGATACCTTTCCTTTACTTGCGGTCTCTGAATTCTCTCTGGAAAAAATTCGATTATGGTAGTGTGCTCATGCTCTTTTTTCTCTGTCAAGATATTGGTTTCATCAGCTGAATTTTCATGTTCTAGGCTGTGTGGGAGCAGTTGTTGAATGCCTAGTAAGACTTCCATTTGCCAAGCAAATCTACTCCTAGTACTTAAAATTCAACTTCGCATTGAAAATTTTGCTGGTGGAAAGTCTATATTCAGTAGAGCCTGTGATAGTTTGTAAAGAATACTTTAAACACTAGGCTGTAGCTAGAGTTATAACTGCAGAGGAATTAAAGCACGGGTTTCATCATCATGCTATTTCAGGAGAGAGAAATTAGTCATAGAATATTTGGTTTTTTAAAGAAAATATAGATTATACTTGACAAGACTGGGTGGCTCTTTCTGCCAGCCTGCCTAACAGTGAAAATTATGTAGGCCTGAACATGGAGTGGAATATATTAATATTGTTGACTTGCAGTGCAAAGTCTTTGCTAAGTTTAAGTCCATAACACTGGTTTCATATAATTTCCCTAGCCTGGTTATCATAAAAGATATCAGGATGTATATCTCTGTTACACAGCTTATAATCTGAGAGCGTATATCTCACTATATACCAATACTTTCATTCTCTTGGTAATTAAAAAGCCTCACATCATGAGGTGAGATTGCAAACTGTTGCAAAATAGTTGAATCAACTTCCAACCAGGTGATAACTCAGTTTATAAGCTAAGAACTATTTTCTGATACTCCTTTGCACTGATGAGATTGCTGATGCAGCTCTTCATTTAATTGTGAGCCATATGCTCCATTAGTATCTGGACCTCTGACTCTGTCAGCATAAACACGAAGCAGCTTGAAACTGCAGTGTTTCTCTGGCTCCACTGCTGTTCCTGTGGGGGAGCTGGCAGAGATTTTTTCCACATGCTTTTCCACCTTTCCACTTTTTCCTGTTTTCCTTTCAGGTACACACCTCCCATTCTTGAATATGCCTTTCTTGAGTCTTAGTTCCTCATGTTAGAAAAGAATACTTTAGGCAAGAAGTTTCTTGCAATGTTCCTGTGGGATTTGAATTCTTGAAATACAAATGTGCTAAAATTCAGAATTTTTAGGTGTGCAAATGTTTTTTTTAATTGCTGTGCAATTGCATGAGGAGTAAACACATCAGGGCCTGCAATTAGAGACTCAGTAAGCAGTTGAAAATGTATTTCTGATTTTTCAGGTGCATTCCCAAATGCACAGGTATACCTCTAATAGTACATTCTTATGACTCTGAAGTATACAGGGGAAACTGACTTTGGCATGCAAGGGTAGGCTGAATATTTTAGTTCTGTAGATAACAGCAAATATGTATGTTTTATGTTGCGTACAAATTAGGTATGTAGGATATCAAATGAGGGCCTGAGGGAGGGTGCAGAGTGCTGAAATTTGAGTCTGAATGAAATCTACTTAGTATTAAACCAGTCAAATCCTGAGCTGGCTTCTCCACTGATGTCAATCAGCCCAGCTCCATTAATTCCAGTGGAGCTGTGCCTCTGTGTCTACTGGGGAAGAGGCCTGCTCTGAATATTTTCCGTATACACAGCACAGTTCTGTTAAGAGGAAAAATGCCTTTCTGCAGCATTTGGGCTGTAAATCCACTCACAATTTATACATGAGCTTTCTGCCGGGTCTTTAATCAGTCCTACTGGGCACTGCCTGTTGTCATGGAGAGCTGCTCAAGGTCTGATGGAAGAGGCAGGATCTGAGTGGGGGCCAAGCAAGATTTGGTAGGAGGCTGAGCTTCTATCCTGCCAGTTGGCATGGAAAGTGCATGTCCTTACCATGGGGGAGATCTGCACTAGCTCTTAGAACATTCTATAAGCTTTCCTATCCTTTAATGGCCACAAATTGTGATTTTGGAATCAGGCTATCTTTTTCAAAATTAGCCAGATGACTTAGAAGCTTAGAAGACATGTTCCTTGTTACCAGGACTCAGGGTCCTAAATATGCAAGATTTTTAATCATTGTTTCTCAAAGCCTTGAGTAATGAAGATACTTTACAAAATTTCTTCCTCCGATATGAAAGTGATAGGTACTTGTAAAATATCAGTTTCATTAACTGAACTGAATAAGAGGAGGTAAACGTGAGGATTATGTCTGTCTGCCAGTTTTAATTACAGTAATTTCACACTCATAAGCCGCACCTGGTTATCAGCCGCATTTCCGGGTAGCCGGGAAGACCAGGGAATTTGTCCATAAATAAGCAGCACCAGGTGATAAGCCACACTTCTTTTTTTCCAGCGAGGATCCATGTGCAGCAAAGTAACAAGTTAGTAACAGAATGGCGCGAGCACGGGGTTTGTTATCAGGTGCTCAATTTGCAAACAGTTTTTACAGACCGGCGAAGCCTTTAAACGCAGCCCCAGGTGCCCTCCCTGTGCCACAGGCCCCGGCACTCCCACCCTCGGTGCTGGCTGCCCTGGCTCCCCATGCCACTCAAAAGTGGCGGCTTGGCGGGCTGGCTGCGTGAAGGCGGCGAAGACGGCTTGAAGGTGGGCTGGCCACGCAAAAAAGTGGCGAAGCTGGCGAAGGTGGGCTGGCTACGCGAAGCCAGTGGCAGCTCGCCGCCTGCTCGCCAGTGGCTCCACGGCAGCTCCCTGGCCAGCCGTGGCCCTGCGGCAGCTTTGTCCTTGGCCAGCTCACATTTCTGGGCTGGCATTTTGCTGGAATTTGTCCATAAATAAGCCGCACCTGGTGATTAGCCTCACTTCTGGTATCGGCTCGATTCTTCAGTGAAATAGGTGCAGCTTATCAGTGTGAAATTACTGTACCATGCAGAAGAAAGATGCAGATGTTTGGTGATCACTTAAAACAGAGATGGTTAACCTTCCTGGGAGGAGGCAGAATGTGTCCTCACAGCAATATAAGACAACTTCTCTGTCATTAGAATGTGAGGGATTTTTGGTGTTTGTACTCTATTGACTTATGTCAGCATTGAGAAAGAATTGAATTGTTAGATTTGAAAATAATTCAGGTTTTATTTTTGCATGGTTTCTTGAAATCAAGACAGAAATCTTTGCTCACCAGCACAAAAACTTTCACCCAGCTCTGGTTATCACTCATGTCATGCACTGCACGTTCCCTCACTCTAACCCATAATAAATGGCATCAACTCCTTAATCGTTTACCTCACATTCTTGGAGTAAATACTCCCATTTCATGAGAGGCAGGTAATGAATAAATTGCAGCTGCAGTGTCTCTTTTCCAATCTGAGGTTATGGTTATTCTTGAAATGCCAACCAAAAAAACCCTGTGAATACAACAGCAGTATCTTCTACAGAGGTGCATTACAGTCATATACTCTTGCAATTAGTGACATTAATTATTGAGGTAAAATAATCCTGATGGTGCCAGTGAAATCAACTGAGGCTTTTTGTTCTTTATAATCTGACCTGCAGGCTTTGCTCTCTGCTGGAGCACCTGCAAGGCCCATTGGCAGATGGGGAAGATGTGTGTAGTATTTAAAATAGAAGAATATCCATTCGCAAATAGGGAAATAACATGGTGTTTGAAGTTTTAGAATAAAAATGAATTGAAATTAGCCTTTTTAGCTTCATATTTGCAGATAATTAATATTGCACACATCACCAGTTGCCACTTCTCAGAGAAGAGGTGTGAACCTCCTGAGAAAGTCTAATTTGGCTTCTTGCACCTTACTTTCTACAATAGGGTAGTAGAAACATCTGACATGCCATGAAATTTTTTATTTTAAGAGTTATTCCTTTCACTAGGCTAAAAGTCTCGTTAATGCCCAGGAATTCTCTTATCTGATCATTTACACGCTCTTTAACTTGTTAATGCAGAACTCTTTATATTTTGCATATAGACTGTGTCTTTGTATTGATATAGACCTAAACCATAATTTATCTTACATTGATATAATTCCTAGATGTCATTTATCCAATTGCATCATTGCAGGCACTTTCTATGAATACTCAGCACTCAGGAGATCCCAGACCTTGCCTGTCTCTTTCCAGCCCCTCCTGGAAATTTTTAATCAGAGACTTGGATGTCCTATTGAAGGGTGAAAACATTTTGAAAAAATAATCTCCCAAATCAATAAATTCTTCAGATTTATTGCTCTGATCCACATGCAATGTTATGCCAATATCTACTAATAGGAAGTATAAGTTTGTACAGAATCAAAATTCATCTCATTTCAGAAAATAAAAAGGATTTAAGTGCAGGATTCATTTAATCTTGGTATTTACTGGATTATACTTCCAGAAAGGAATTTTGAGTATTTAAATGTATTTTTTGGTTTCTTTACTTACTAGTATTGCCCTTAGGCACTTAAATTGTCAACATCTTTTATAGATACAGGTCTGACAAACAAACCTGAAAATCCATAAAATGAGAAAGTTCTTTTCCCTCATCTCTGTTGATTATAAAAGCTTTAAGGATGTGGTATATATAATATTCTGCTAGACATAGGTCAGTCTAACAGAAATTGTCTCACAAATGCAAGATAATTTCTGATAACAATGCTTTAGAAATTATTCTTACAAAAAGGAAAAGATGAAAAAAAGGATAATAGAAAAGCTTCTTGTTTTAGAGGGATCACAATAGTGACTAATAAATGATACCAGAAAGCTGGGTAATCTGTCCCACTAAACTTTCTGCTTTTCTCAGTCTGGAAGTTTGTGTATTGCACTTGGGATTTTTCAAATATTTCCTGAGCTTGAGTAATCTTAAAATGGACTTTCAGAACAAGCAGGCTCTTCAAGAACTGGGGCAGTTGACATGTTTTTCATGAGGAGTTGGAGCTGCTGCACTTTTATGAGTGTGAGATGTAATCAACATAATCAACCAGTTTTGGGCAATACAGGTACATCAGTTCATACATTTTCTGAAAACAAACTGCCTGTCTAATTTAACTTTTCATATAGGAAAGAATCTTTTTGTGAGATGCATTTTATTTAGCAGTTCTTCTAGGCTGAATGTTGCTGTAGGGCTTTCAGGTTTATGTCAAGAAAAACTGTAATTCAAATATTTGAGCTAGTGCCTATTACCTTTATAACTGCTTCTTTCATTCCCTGCCCCACCTCAGCTGTCTTCCAATGCTCATACCAGAAAAGCGTATGATAAAATCCCTAAGCATTATATTCTTTTAAATCTCATGCACAAAAAAAGTTTAAAAACATGTGGATTTGATAATTGTCTTTGTTTTTCAAATATCCCCTCAATAGCAGGTGACAAAACTGATTTTTTTTCATATCATGAGATTGTTTTAATCTGTGTGGTGTCTTTACTGTCCCTTTCTCCTTGACAGAAGAACCAAAGGCAATATGATAGTAATATCGAATAGTGTTTTAGGTTTAAGCCTTTATTCAGCATCCTCTACTTGTTGGAAACAAGTTTTAATTTTCTTAAACGTTTATGAGAATATTTAACCTTAAGTAGCTGCTGAGAATCTAGGAAAGTAAAACAGGACTTTATAAATGCAATAAACAGCACTTCAGCAACAAAGTCCCAGTGCCCAGAAAGGTGTGTGGATCCTGGGAAGCAGCCAGGGTGAGGTGTGTGAGGTTTTTTTTCTGTACAAATCATTATTGCTTAAGGAAGGAAACCGTACCTTTCTTCATATGTCTAAATTGTCATCTTGCATATGCAGATATGTTTCTTTTTAGGTTTGATTAAGAAAGATTTTTTTTTTTCCTTTTTAAATGGCAGCTGTCTCAGATGAGTAAGAGAATTAGGCATGCTATTAGTAGTAAAAATCCTAAAAAATCAGATTATTGTAAGAAAGAGGAACTGAAAGTGTAGGAAAAAAAAGCTTGCTTATTAACATCTCTAACTTACTAAAAAATTTTTTTTGCCACCTTTGATCATTGGAGCTGTTAACAAAGAAATAATCTAGTTCTTAGCATTTTCTTAGTAACAATGGGTAACAGAGGGTAAAATTCTGGGTGAAAGTTAATCAAACATGTAACACTGGCTAATATTGAGGCAGAAACTTTAGTAGCTATCTTAATTGCTACGGAAATATTGGCCTTAAGCCAGCTTGCAGGGTATTTGAGTTTGTAGGTTCAAAATATTTTTTCCTTGTCCTCATTAAGGTGTAAAAAATTGCAGTAATAGATGTGTGGTAACATAGCTGTCAAAAAATCTTAGAGGCCTGAAATATTATTTAGGGTTGCTGTTTAAATTGTCTGAGATGGATAGACAAGTATTAACAAAAACTTTAAAGTAAAGAAAAAAATGTTGCGAATATATACACTTTGCAAAGAGAAATATTGGAACACTAATTGGGGTCTTGTCAGCTAAATATTGTTACTGAATACCCACACAGAAATGTTAAATCTTCTGGTTTTATTTATTAAAACCTTGTGAAACTGTGTGAAAAGACTGATGTTTCAGAAAAAATAGAATATATTTGTGGTTAATGTAAATCTACCAAGTAGCAGAGTACCACAATCTGTTTGCCACAGAGTTTCAAAAGTGCATCTCTGCTTGCAAGAAGCACTCGATTGTGGTCAAACTTAGAATTCATGTCAGACATGTGGCTGCCCAGACTAGCACATCTGGAAAAAATTCTGTTTTATTTACAGAGAGAGAAAGAGTACCCTCCTGGAGCTCCAGTCTGAAAAGTCACAATAAATCATGAAATTTTGTTCTCAGCATACAAAGAACACTGGTAGGAATGTGGCACTAAGGACAGTGGTGGAAGACTGAAAAATAATTTTCCCCTCACAAATGGAGGCATGTAATAAAATAGGAAATGTGGAAATAAAAGGGGAAAACAGTTTCAGGTGAAGAAATTTGAGAGTAGAAGGTTGCTTGGGACCTGTTTTATCTAGAGATATTCTGAGAACTATTGATAATGGACCAAAAGAATCACTCTGAACCTTGATTGGATGTGAAGAGTCAGAATTACTCCCACACAGTACTGTCAGCCTGTGTAAAAATGTTTTTTTTTTGCATAGTAACAAAATGGGTTATTAAAATCTGACCTTGTTAGTCTCTGCCTGTGCAAAGATTTCCAGTAATTTCACAATTATAAGCCGCACCTGATTATAAGCCGCACATCTGGGTAGACCACGGGATTTGTCCATATATAAGCCGCACCCGAATATAAGCCGCATTTTTTTAAAAAAAAAGTGAGGATCCATGTTTGACAAAGTAACAAATTAATAACAGAATCGCGCCAGCACAGGGTTTGGTATCAGGTTCTCAAGTTGCAAACCGTTTTCATAGACCAGCGAAGACTTTAAAGGCAGCCCCAGGCACCCTCCCTGCCCGGCTCTCACTTCCGGGCTGGCATTTCACTGGGATTTGTCCATAAATAAGCCATACCTGATGATTAGCCGCACTACTGGGGTAGGCTGGATTCTTCAATGAAAAAGGTGCAGCTTATAATAGTGAAATTACTGTAGTCATTCTTCCAACCTGCAGAATCATGAGATTGCTTGATTTAGCAGCTGCAAAAACAATGCTTTTAATATTAAGAACCTAGAGTGAAGCAAAAAGTGATGGTGTTATTTCACAACCCACATCTATGGCAATGTATTCTTTTCATTATTATTTCATTATTATTTTTATTGCTCCTTTCATTATTATTATTTACATTATTATTAGATGCAGTTGCTGCTTATGTTCCTAACTTCAAATTTTCTGGCTGACACATTTACTTTAGTGGTATCTTCTAGAATTTTGTGTTTTCTATTTATTGGTCATGGGTCACAGTTTGTTGATGATTGTAGACAACTGTGAGGTATTAAAACACAACAGTTACCTTTTCCATTTTCTTTAAAGCATAAACTTATAATTGTATGTGCATATGTAAAACTGCAAATAAAACTTAGAAATCCAGGTGGGCTGGGTATCCAAAAATCACTAACCACTGCTAATAATTTGACATGATGGCTTTTGAAAGATACTATGGTCTACTTCGGGATTTTATTACTTACATGTGCCATTTCATAATCTCTTTACAATTTGGAAAACCAGAAAATAGATTGATGAGAATGTTTAGGGTGAGATGAAGGTGTACAATAATTTCACACTTATAAAGCACACTGGACTTTAGGGTGCACTTCTGGGTTGCCGGCAAGTCCCTGTAATCTGTCCATATATAAGGCATACCGGTGTATAAGGCGCACTTTTTGTTGAAGTGAGGATATGTGTGCAACAAAGTAACGAGTTAGTAACAGAACCATGTGATCATGGGGTTTGTTATCAGGTGCTCAATTTGCAAACAGCTTTCACAGATCACTGAAGCCTTTAAATGCAGCTGCAGGCACCCTCCCTGTGCCACAGGCCCCAGCACTCCTGACCCCAGTGCCGGCTGCTGTGGCTCGCCATCTGCTTGGCAGTGGCTTGGCGGGGGGCTTGGCAGTGGCGGTGGCTCCCCGCCCAGCTCTCACTTCTGGGTGGGCAATTCTCCAGAATGTGTCCTTATATAAGGCACACTGGAATATAAGGCACACTTCTGGGTTAGGCTTGAAACTTCAGTCAAAAAGGTGCGCCTTATATGCGTGAAATCACTGTAATTAATGGACACTGGTATTGGTAATGACACTGTGGCTGGTGTAGGTAATTTAAGCCTTTATTCTTGCTAGTACTTAAATAATGTGCTTAATACTGAGAATGCACTTCAACATTTCCCTCTTGGGTATTTGAGACTTGGCTTGCTTTTAGGAAAATTAATAATCTGTTCTACTTTAACACCCTGAATGGGAAATTGCAGGATGGCCTGTTTGTATAGCTCTATCATGAGAGCATTGGTGCTGGATCATAAAGAGCTTGTAGTTAAATCATCATTTGTGAGGAAAGATCCAATGGTAAACATGGAAATGGCCCTAATCTATTAAAAAAAGTTTCAATGTTTTCTCCATATGTTGTCTATGGCTTAAAAGTATTATGATCTGCTGTAAAAACTGCCATTTCACATGTGCTTTGGGCAGAAAAGAGAATTAGGAAGCAGAGGGAAGAATGTGGAATAATCACATGAAGTTGTTCAGATGCATAACTTAAAGGGGTGATTTGAAGGACCTTATGCAGTGCCTGCTCAGCAGGAGAGGTGGTGGGAGAGGGTGGAGGAAATGATTGCACTCATGTGCAGATCTGTGATGGGAATGAGACTTTGGTGCCGTTCTGGTATCCACATCTCAGGCAGGACAAAGCTGAGGAGGTGTGAGAAAAGGCACTGAAACTGGTGTTAGAGATACAACTGCTGCTGCACAAGAAGGCACTGAAAAGGCTGTTTTAACACACCTGTTATAAAGGTGGGAAGGGGTAGGACTGAGATTTATAAACTCTAGGAGGTGGTGAATATAGCATTTCTAAAAGAGAGTGCCCATATACTCCCTGAGGAGTGTATATAAGACTAGCTAGGATGGATACCTGTAAAAATCTGTTCGTGTTACAACAGGGATAATTTCACTGCTTAGTCAGGTTTTCCCTCCTAAAGCGATAGCATTGACCTATTTATGTGGCCTGCAATCCCTTTTTCCTGTGGGTCAGTGAAAAGCTAAGCTGTGCAACTTCTTTACCAGGAGACTGTAGGAAAAATATAGGAAAGGGCTTTTGTTATGGACCCCAATTTGGAGGTTGCACTGAGACTTATTTGTCTTACATGACTACAAACTATTCTTTCTGCTAGGTGAGAAGTGGACACGAAGGACAGTTGCAAGTAGAAGGTTGAATAAATCACTGATTCTCAACAAAACAAGACAAAATTTTCAAAGAATATTTTTTCTTTCTCCTCACTACCTGTAGCCTCTTACTCCCTGGACATTGCCCTCATATGAAAGAGGGTTAACTTTCTTCCAACCCTTTAGACACATCTTTTACCCCTTTACCATAGTAGTCAAAGTGCACTCCAGGGACTACTGATTGCTCCAATTTCCATATTTTCATGTTTCTGTATATTTAAAGGGAGTATAAATTAATATGAGGTGAGATAAAATAAGATGGAGAGAGAAGACTGTAAAAGCAATGGGACATTTTGTGGCTACTAAGAAGATGATCAAGTTTAAATATCCTTGTACCAGAACTCAGTTAAATGAAAATAAAGAGAGCAGTGATGACAGTCTTAATTTTTGGGTAGCTGATGAAATTTCACTTTTCCTAATACAAGATTTATTAATGCCAAGACAACACTATCCTAGGGCTCCTTGTGGACTTATACTCTCACACCCTTAGCCTAGAAATAATTTATTTATACTATTTACATGTGAATTTTGTAGATTTTAAGTTTGGGCTTTAGAAATCTAAATTATGGATACACTGTTTAAAGAGAAAAAGGAATTACAAGATTTATATATAATTAAAAAGCAAGGAACTGAAGACCTCCCTCTCCACAGTCCTTTCTGGCACTGTTTTGTCCCTGTAGTCCCAACCACCCAAATTCAAGGCATTACACTTTCTGTCTCATCTGGCCTCACAGGCACTGTTATTACTTCACAAATTGCAAGTTGATCCAGATCACCCTTAAATCACCCAGCATCCTTCTATTAACTCTTGTCTGCCTGAGTTGGTTCACACTTTACAGGACTCCTGACAGATAAGGTCAGAGCCTCAAAATACTCATTGTCTCCTGGGACTGCATTTCAGAAAGTACCTCTGTAATACCAAAAGTTATCACAAATAGCAGAAGGCAAAAGTCTTGCTGCTGCAGCTAATTAATTACAAAGAAAATACCTTTGAGCACTCACATTATTTAACAGCATTACGTCAGTCTGATGTATACTGTAAGATCTCCTGAAAGATACATAGAATTTAAAAAAATTCTAATATATTCTCATTCTCAGATTTCTCTTTCTTCTTGAATCTCAGGCCTTATGCTATGCTCTCCTAAGGATTTCACAGCTCCTGCTTGTATTACAAGATGCTTTTGAAATAAATACCTGTTGTCTGGCAGGGGATCAGAGACAGCAGCACCTGAGATAAAAGGCAGCCTATCCTGCAGAGACCAGCACTGTCAAGATACCATTCCTGCATTTACTCCACAGCAGTGCACGTGGTGTCTGCTACCAGGTTTGCTTTCAGGCTGTTTCTGCTCCTGTGTCATGTTGCAGAATTGATACATGGCTCTGTAAATGGTTTGAAATTATGTTAAACACATTTGTTGCCTTCAAAAATAAAAGCAAACAGGGAGAGCAGGGCAAGAAATCCAGGGAGTGAAATCCAGTAACTAGGCAAGGTATTCTGGTGGCATCATGTCAAATCCCCATGCAAATAATGCTGAAAATAATTATCTTTCAGGAGACCTCTGCCATCCAGTGCTGGATCTCTATCTCTATTTTGCTTTTGCCTTATGTAAGCAGGACAACACTCTTCTTCTTTCTTCCTCAGATCTGGAAGGAAGAGTTAAGGAGAGCGCACTGTATTTTGTATGTTTTATTTCTTTCTGGGCAGTATATGTTCAGAGCACAACTGGAAAGAACTCCGGTGTGATCTTCCCTTTCCAATCTTACCTTTGTTGATGAGCACTGACACAGACATCACTGAGGTCACTAAATTATCCTCATGACTCCTGAGATCACACACATGGAAATGCATGGTATGTCTTGGTGAAAGCACTTGTAGGTCCTTCACAAAATCAGATAGATGTCACTGTTTCACTTGCATTCTATGTTTTCAAGGTTTTCTCAGGTTTTTTTCCTCCTTTTAAAAGTAAAATCAATACTGGATGCACTGGGGAATAGCCTGAGCTTTCCCAAGTGTTTTCCTGGTTAGTCTTTCTCTGCGTTAGCTGTAATGGCACTGGCACTAGTCTGAAAATTATTGATAGTTGGTTGGACTCCTGCAGCTTCTCTTAGAAGTCTACTACCCTATCCTGATGGGTTATTTCTCTAATATTCATATTTCTATTTACCCATCACGACAGATGTAGCTGAAAGCAGCTGCCTCAAGTCCTAGTTTGCTGACCTAACAATTGGACGATTGCACTATCTTGTTAGACACCCCTTTGAACAGCTAATTGCATTTATCCAGGTGTTTCATGCTGATATTCTTTCTCAGAGACAGTAATTCTATTTCAGCAGATCTGTCTTTCCTTGTAGGGTCAGTCTCTTTAGCACTCCTGCTTCAGATTTTTCCTTTTTGACAATACTTCTGGAAATGGTCTCTAGGAAATGCTGTTTAAAATAACAAACAGAGCTGGCTAAATTGCAGTCACAACATTCATAATGTCCAAGTTTAAATAAGGAAATAAATAGTTAAAGCACAGTACATCATGTGTTGTTCTTACAATAAATACTATTTTCAGTCAAGTGTAACCAAACACTCTGTAAATCTCTCTCTCCTACCTCAATTTACCTGTTGGTGTATGTATAACAGATTGCTTTAAGGGTTTATCACTCACTTGGTACCTATCAATTCACAATTGTTACTGTTGCCATAAATCTGTTAATCTCCTGTGCAGCAGTTCTTATCTTTTTCTCCTGCTTTCTTGGTTTTATGTTGTTGACAGTTGTGTTAACAGTATTAAAGTACTGAATAAGGCACTTGATTAAAGGCAGAGAGGAAAGTGGTTGAGATGCTGTGAACTGGTCTTTTAAAAAGGATATGAAATTCAAAACTTGCATATTTATAGCTGATAGCTGCTTTGAATGCTCAGATGAAGAGCTAAAACAAGGGGACAGATTTGATCTTTCTCTTTGGAGGAAAGTGGAGGAATAATTTTATAACAAAACAGAGAAGTTTCACTAAAAATGTAATTTTTAGAGAGGAGGAATGATTTCTTGTCCCATATTCAATTATACTTGATTTCTAACCCCGATATTCTGGTTCCTCTGGAATTGCTTTAAAGCTCTTGAGGTTGACTCTAAATTAATGAAATTGAGTTCTTATGTTAGTATAATATGCCAGAAAGATATTTTATAATGCTTAACATTTTAAATTGTAGGAAAAAACCCAAGGAAGACAAAGAAACAGTTGGCTTTTACAGTAAAAGTGTTGCAACCTGGTTTCTAAGTGGGATGCTTGGGTCCCAATGAGGCTGAGATGAGAATATGTTCTTTTTGGTCTTGTGCATATTATTATTGCTTTTCATATCATCTGAAGCCTCCCATGGGGTTCATCATTATTTCCTCCCTAGGGATGTAAGTTTCAACCTGCCCTAAACTCTCTGCTTATATGTAATGATTGTAGCCTGATTTATGGAGATTTATTTTGTGCCAAATCCTTGGGAGGCTGCTTTATCTGTCAGATCTGACAGATTTATCTGTCTTTTGTGTATTCCTTAGACAAAATTCTGTAGGCAGCACATATACCAAGTGTGTTTGAGAAGCCAAATATTGCTGATCTTTGTGGAAATAAATCAGGAATATTATTTATATATATAAAAATTAGCATGCAGTCTACTACAATTCCAGATAAAATCCAGAAAAATCCTTTGAGGATCATATGTTTTGGTCTTGGTGGGTTTTACCTTTTTTTTCAAAGCTTCACAGATGCCTGTGGCTCTGCATGGGTTTATGATTTGAATAATAAATGCTGCAGTAGCTGTATGTACCTTCCTAACATTGTCCTCCAAAATTAGCACTGGATCCTTAATCCAAGAGGAGGGTTGATAAATTTGAATGCTTTGGCAGCAAATAACCTATTTCGAGGATGTTTATAATTTAAAAGCATTGTGCTAGTCATTTTAAAATTGCACATCAGCAGGAATAAATTATTGGATGTGAAAGCAGAACCTGCAGTGACAGAATTGTTAAGGAAAATTATTGTATTTTTTAAAGAAATATAAATGTTTGAATTTTGAAAACTCTAAAGAACAGAAGCAGGAATGTGTTATTAAGTGAGATAGAAAGGATTCCAGTCTGTACTGGGGGTAAAATGAGAGTTCTCTACCAATGTATTCAATAAAAATTCCCTTACAGTGCTATGAGTTTGCACTGAGGAAGTCATGAGCAAATCCAGTGAGGAAAAAGGTTAGAAAATTGGGAAGGGCTATTTGAAAGCCCAAAATGCTCTGTCATTTGTTTCGTGGTAGTTGAGTGGAAGCTCTTTGCTCAGTTTGAGGTTTTAATTCAGGCTGTGTAACCATGCTGGCACAGGTGAGGATCAGGTGAGAAAAATCCTTTGACTTCAGAGAGGGAGCTCAGAGGAGCTACTCTGAATGCTTAGTTAAAAATTATTTCAGATTGACTTATGGAGGGCATTGTCACGTGGCCTGAAAACTGGAATATTCAGCAACAGATACAAAGGAAAGATCGAGTTGATAAACTTTCAGATATGACTAAATATCTTTGGGTTTGATCTGGAAGAGAAATAAAGTGGAAATTTCCAGAGGCACCTAAACTGAGGAAAGTGGTGAGTGCTTGTGAGGGTAGACAAGTTTAATTTTACACAAACACTTAAAAGCTGAAGAGAGGAGCAAAAAAGATATTTTTAAAAATTAAAGTTCAGGAAAGGGAACTTTTATATATCTGGAAAATAATTTAGTTATGCAGTGGGAGGGAAAAATCAGCCAGACATCAAGGAATGAAACTGAACAGCAATTTCCATTTTATTATGCAGACAAAAATCTGGAAGAACTCTTTTGTGAGAGTAGCAAATTATACCCTCCTGACACCTGAATGTGATTCCTATTGATGCATCTGCATGCAACTCCCTTTAATAACTGAGAACGGTGACTATTTCAGAAAGTACAGGTGGTCTGAAATCAAGGGATGGCTGTGCACCAGTTTGTAGGCTTAAATGAACCTCTTTCCAGACAAGGTCTTAACTGTATGTTTGGTTTTAAGCTGGCTGAAGTCTATGACCTTAAATTGAGAGTTCTGGAGGAGAGTGTTGGTGCTATTCACTGTAAAAGAAAAGCCTGGTCTATTACTCCAGTCTGATCTTCCAGAAAAGCAGTTCTCTTACACACAGCCCTTGGGCAAAAATATGAATTACCTTCCTGAACTGAATTAATCCTAAGGAAAGTGTATAAGTTAATTTTGCCATCAGACTTTACTTCTGAGCTTGGACAAGACAATTAAAAATCTACATTACTGTTCTCAGCACATGCTTAAAATTTACACTTCTACCCATTCATTCCAGCTGGAAATCCAACTATTTCCTCTGACTTGTCTGAAGTAGACTCTGGACATTGCTGTGATTTGAATAATAGCAGGATGGAAAAGAAGGAAAACCAGATGTTAGAAAGAAAAACAATGTTTTAGGTGTGTCAGACTGTCCCTTAAACAGAGGAGCTTCCATTACTTGGCCTGGAGAGTGAGGCATTCAGCAGTGTCTGTTGCCGGCATATCTTTTACTCTGCCACAGGAAGCAGATCAGAGCTCACAGGAAATACCAAGAGGGAGAGTTTGTGTCTATCATAAAGCTTAGAGGGTGACTGGCATTGTGCTGTCATTAACTGCTGTTTAAATAGTATGCTCACTATAATACATTTAATTTTGCATGGATTTTTGTTTACATAATTCAGTGGACACCTTTCCTTTTGTGACTCTGCCTTTTGGGATTTTTGAGTTTTATCGAGATTGAAGTAAACACAGTTGAGTGTTCACCAAAAGCCTCAGGCTGACAGAAATGAAGTAGCTGCTCAAAATCTCAGCTGTTGTTCTTCAAATTACGATCTTAAATTCCACAATGCCTTTTCACCAACTTCCCTCACTTTTCCCCCCATCATCTTTGTGACGGAGTGCAGCATGTGCACACCTTCACCTATGACAACATCATAAATCCATGGGTTGAAGTTGTGTAGAGAATGAACCTGATGAGTGACAATAGACTTAACTAAGCCAAGGCACCAGCTGTTCCCTGGGTATGGGGGGAGGATTCTATTGATGTGTAAGGAGATGGGTAGGGCTGATAGGTGGGCAGAGAGGTGTTCAGAAGGTCTTTGAGAGGCTCCTGTGTTACACCAGATATAAACACAGGCTTGTGGTCTTTATCTGTATAGAGGCAAGACACCATCTCTTGGGAATGGATGGATATTCCACTGTGCTGATGATGCTGTGTGACACTGCGCTTTGGCAGATTCTTGTCCTAACTTTGTCATTTCTTGCTGATTTAGCAGGAATATTGCTCTGGAGCTTATTAGACTTTCCCACACTGATTTCTCAGCATTAACTTTTCTCTCTTCAGCTCATGGCTTTGCGGTCTTCTTACAGTAGGGGTCTTTGTGGCAGAATGACATTGTTTGGTTAAGGACTTTCGACCTTGACTACTTATAGACTTGAAGTTAATAAAGTTGCATTGAAAGAACTCCAACAAAACCTCCAAAAATTCCACTGTGTTATCTTCCACGATATGTATTAGATTCCCAAGCAACAGATGCCTAGAGAGGCTACCTGGAACAGAGGCTAGACACTGTTAAAGGAAGAAGGTAGATATTTATTAAAAAGGCCTTTAAAGGATACACCTTGGGCAGTACAAGAGCCTGGCCATGGCTCTATCCAAAATGGATAGCTTGAATGTCATGAGTTTTCACACTTTTATAAGTTGTAGTCCATTTACATATTGGGGTTCCTCCTCCAATTGCAGCTTCAGGTTATGAAGTCCCACCCTCCAGTTTGCTCTCCTGTATTTGCTGTTGTTTAAAATTTTTGGGCCTGAAGCTGCAATGGTGTCATTAGTGCTCAGGCTGGAAAAGGATTGTTTTGTCTAACTAAACTGTGAAGAGAACTTGCTAGGAATTTATGTAAAGTTCAGAGTTGCATACTAATGCACTAAAGATTCTGCAAAATATGAAAGCTAAAATTTAAGGCATCGCAACCACATGATCATCTTGCCTTCTTCCTTGCCCTTGCTTCTCCTTTGTATGTGTAGAAGAGATTACAGGTAACCTTAGCCCTGATAAATCAGTTGTACTAATTACCAAAGAAGAGGAACAGCCTTCCCCTTAAATGGGTTGCAGCTTTGACTAATAAAGATAAGTGTGATAAAAGGAATGAGTTGGCTGGCTAAAAGGACATGAAGAAGGAGGGCCTTGAGGAGATAGAGGAGCCCTGAGGAAGTAGGAACAATCTAGAGAGAAAGAAGAATGAAACAAGGGAGAGAGTTGCCACTCTAAAATACCTGCTAGTCTGGGCCTGATAGAGTTAAGAGCCTGCTGTTGGAGCCTGCAGCAGTCATAGTCGAGCTAGGTAAAGCCCTCCATTCAGAGTCTGCAAACCAGTACTTGCAGTCATAGCCCAGCAGGAAACAGCCAGCAGTCAGGGTCTGCAGCTGGACCCTACAGGAGCTTGCTGCAGCAGAGTCAGGATGGCAAAGCTGTAAAGAAGAATAAGCTGGGACCCTTTTCATGCTGTTGAATGAGAGTCTGTGTATTGACTCGTTTCTACCCCTAATGAGAGGTCTGCTGCAGGTCCTTTATTATTCTGTTGACTGAGTTTGTAAGCTCTTTTGTAGGAGTGGATTAATCTTCAGACATTCCTGAAATCTGTGTTTATATTGCTGTTCAACATTGTCTCTGTATGTGAGAATTCCTGAGTGATTCCTGACTGTCCTTCGGGGTTGTAACTGTTCACAACAGCTTTTCTTTGTGGTTTTACTCAAGAGCCTTGCTGACTAGGTAAGAAGGCCTTATGCCCTTCACATGTTGGTGATGGTTTTAGTGTTTCAATGGCAAAAGAATAGCTGAGAGTTGGAGGTGAAACCAACATATAAGGGTAGAAGAGGGATTTGGTGCAGATCTCGCTTCAGAACTCTTTGTTACTTGGAGCCTTCTAGCATCGGGTGCTGCTGCTCTTATTCAGTTGTCACTGTCTTTTTCCATTTCAGTCTAAAACTGCCCATGACTGATCACAGTTGGCATGTGTCACTGTGGAGATGGATTAGAGAACTTCACAGTCTTGCCCACCCAAAAAGGCCACAGGGACATTTTGTCTCTGTTTTACCCTCTGTGGAGTTTTGGGCTGTTTGCTGGGTACTAGGAGCATCCAAAGTGTCAACCAACAAAGTAATCTTAGCTTTGTACTTTTGATGTAAAAAACCATTTTTGTTTTAAATTCCTAGAGTACTTCAGGTTACACTTGAAGCTTACAGATCAAACCTCAAAGTCCTTGCTCTCTCAGTTAAGAAAGGATGAGAAAACAAACAAAGGTGTGGAGGTAACAGGGATCAGTGCAGGTTCACCCAGCAGGTGAGCCAGATTGTGCTGGGACTGCAGTTGAAATCTGAGGCATTCCAGATCACTCTTTGCCTTATCTTCCTGCCATGTTCAAGCCACCTGTGATGGAGGCATTCAGCTGCGTGGGCAATGTGTGGTTTTGTTGTGCTGCTTTAAATTCCACAGTAATGGAGAAAGTCTGGTTGTCATGCCTGCTCTGCACTCCCTGGAATTTCTCTACACTGACTGTTTATCTTTGGTTGTGTTTCTGAAAATGTGAACTGTGCTGATCCTGGGCTGCTGGAGGGAAGTGCTGCAAGATGGTGTCAGGATGCCTCTCTTCTAGACAGAGCCACAGCCAAGCAGTCTGTGGCCTATCAGGCTGCTCCTGTCTTCCCCCATCACAAAATATGAAGGTGCTTGTCATTTCCATATCACTAGTGATAGCTGGACTTTCTGGTGTTTGAGCCTAGAAGAGCTGGTGCTCTGCTTTGTTGGAGGATTGGTTTTGCTCAGAAAAACTCTGACTCAAGACATAACAGGCTCATGGTGGTTCACTGTCTGTCATGCATTCCTTATTACTTTTTTCTTTCTTGACACGAGTTGGTAGAACACAGCAAGTTTCTGACCTGTCTGCACTCCAAACATTCAAATCTCTTTCAAGGTAGAAAGTATGCTAATTATTTTCTTCATTATGAATGAGGTAAGACCTTTGAAACAGGAGATGGTAAATATTTTTTTCAAGACCTTGAAATCATTTAGTCTTTATGTTTAATGAACAATATTTTCTGTCTACAAGCACAGAAAAAAAATTTGTTAGAAGAAACAGCTTGTGGCTGGATTTCTGGCTCTGGTGCATCTGTGGATGCATCTCCCACAATCTGTATTCCTGCATTTACCATGAGCTCCTTCCTGAAGACTGAGGGTTAAAACATGTGAAATGCTTATAAACAATGACAAGCTGCCTAAATACTGAGAACTTTCAGAGTGAGCCAGCTGCTGTCATACTTATGAACAGGAAGGATGACATTACCAGGAAAGTTTAAGTTGCACACCGAGACTCTGAAGAGCAGTTAATAGGTTAAAGAAGCAAAGGTCATATTTAGAGATTCAGGATTTTCTCTCTGGTAACTGCTGTCCAAGTAGAATTGTTGTTTGTATGTTGCTTAGTTCTGGAGACTTAATCCAACTCAATATTTGAGTGCCATTGTGGTGTCCAAGGTGGCAAAACCTTAGAGGTGATCTGATCTGTGATCCATCAGCACAGAAATCCACCTGTAGAACAGTCCAGGCATGAACTGAAAAAGAGTACCATATTTTCATGACTATAAGGCGCCCTTAAAATCCTAAAATTTGATCAAAACCCGGAAGTGCGCCTTATAATCCAGTGTGCCTTATATATGAACCTTGAGTATTGAAGGGATCTCAAAACAATTTCTCTTTCACATTGCACAGCAACAAAAATGAAGCTCACAATCAAATGACTGCGAGCAGGCATGCACAAGTGTTGGGGGTTAGGGAGTTTTCACTTTTTCCCTCTGTGGAGAAACTTTGCCCATAATCACGCTAAGAAAGCCGGGTAGACGGCTCCCTTAGCTTTGAATTGCTCAAGACAAAAGGGATGAGTGAGTGGTGTCTTGATGGCTCAGTCATTGGGGAGGTTTGAGGAGTTGGGGTGGATGGTCATGGGTTCCTTTTTT
>VRYO01002297.1:566192-585243 GCA_009812075.1 Sialia sialis
TTATAGTAAACTGGGAGGGAGGGGATTTCCACTCTCCATTTTAGGAAAAAACTCTTTCCTTTTTCTGGCAGTACCTGCCCTCTAAACCAGGACAAACACGTCCCTTGGGTCTGTCACTCCCGATTTTATGCTAAAAGTTGTGAAAGTTGCACACAGATCTTCATTGCAAAAAAAAGTGCGCCTTATAATCTGGTGCACCTTATACCTGAAAATAGTTTGAAAATTTACCATTAACTGATACTGCGCCTTATAATCCGGTGCAACTTATGGTCATGAAAATATGGTACTTCAGCACAGATGCATCATCTCAGTTAGACTGTCTGCTGCTCCAGCTCCAGCACAAGGAATACCTCGGGACAGGAATTACCTTGTCATCCTCTATGGTGAGATGTGCTACAAATGAAGAATTTACATTTGCCAAAATGAAGTAAATGTTTCATATTAATTTGGAACTTTGTGTGGATGGGATTTCTTCTGGAACACATCACAAGGGAACAGATCTCAAGGCTCCCTGTAATTCTCTCAGGAATACAGGTTGAAGCCTACAAACAGTTCTAACATCCATGGGAACAACTCTTTTGTGTTCTGATTGATTCCAGGATCTGCATTTAAACCTAATTTTAATTCTCTGGGTTTTATCAGTGTAGAAACTAAAAATATCCTTATCAGGCTAAATTTAAATCTAAATTAAATCATATGCCAAACCTGACAGTCAGATTTTCTGTGTATTAACGCAAAGTTGGGTATTTCTGCCATTTTCCTATTTGCTTTTCCTCCCAAACCCCAATTTCAGATATAACTGACCTTAAAGTGTTCTTTCCTTCTCCACTTGCGTAGATTGCTCAGAGATCTTTGAAGAGTAAGACAAGCCCAGTGAAGACATCTACAAGAATTGAATATGCTTCACTTAAGGACTTCGTTCTTGTGACACATGCCGTGCCCATCTTGAAAACCCACATTATCATTGGCCAAGGGTAAATTTATTAGGGCAAACACATTCCAGGTTCAATTTTAGCTTATTTTCTGAATGAAAAATTAAGCTTGCTGCCTGCCAGCAGAATTCTTCCCACACAGCAAAATCTCTAGAAAGTAATGTCAAGTTTTAAGCACTCCTGGCAAAAGGTTGAAGAACTGAAAGTTAGTTAAATTTCTAAAAGATTCATAAAAATCAGTGGCTTTGCAGAAGCAAGAGACCCTGACTGCATCCTCAGGGAAAAAATAGTTTGGATATTTGTTTCTGGAAGTGTTGGGTATTCTGTAATAGAAGTATTGTCCAGTAGCTGCTGTGTTTCCCTTTCTTATAGAAGCAGCTAAGGGGTTAAAAAGGTGTCCAAGTATTTCAGACAAAATCCCACAGAAAACATTGATTAAATTATATTTGTGGCTAACAGAGAAGGAATTCCAGATTTGTTCTGGAGTAACAAATTCAAATAAATTTTTACTCTGCTAGCTAAAATTTAAGTAGCAGGTAAATAAACCAGAGGTAAATAATAGAGGTAAATAAAAACACTGAATCTACGTAGGGCTCTTAAAAAAAAAAATTATCATCAAGAGGCTGTTTAATCTGTTCTCCTGAATACAGCAGTTTTTTCTCTCTTACCTCATCTTTCTCCAATATAAGTAATATTTTGGGCTCATGGATGTATAAGTGAATCAAAAATTTCTCATTTCATATGGGCAGCAGTGGCATTTCAATTGAACCATTAAAAAAATTTATGAATACACTTCTGCCAAGTGCAATAAAACTGTTTTCTTTTTGCTTTCTGTAACTTCACCCAAAGAGACAATAAGAAAGCACAGTTTGTTTCCAGCCTATTTATTTTTGATCACGCCTAAAAAATAATAGTAATAGTCTAAACTGCAAATAGTCCTTCTACCAGATACACAAATAATAAAAAAATGAGCCTTCTCCTTCATTGCACTTGATCTGTGTCCAGTCAGAGAGTGATTGAGGGAGTTTGATAAAATTTTTTTATCAACCCATTTAGATTAATTTTCTGAGGCAATCGTAGGCAACTTGGGCGAAAATTAATGGCTAATTTAATTTGACCTTTTTAAAATGCATACACTTTAAGTAACTGCCTTAAATATCTTGCATAGGATGCTTCACTTAAAAAATCTAGTTTGCTTTCTTTTATTTATTTTATTGCTTATTGTGTGCTTTCCAAGTTTTCTCCAGCCCCTTCCCTAATGTAATGGAATTCAAAAGGAAAGCAGATGGCTGTCAGATGGCAAGGCAGCTCTGACACTAACCAAAATGAGTAGGATTGGGTATTATTTAGCTGTCATAAACCAGATGCCTTCACACTGTTTTGTGATGTTTTCACAGAGGTTTCAGTATAGATCACGTTTCCCCTCACTGCACAGTGCTCTAGGTCTCTTCCTTATGGAAATGTCCTCTCTTTTTGCAGTTACAACAATCATGGAGAAGTGAATTCAGAAATGGAATCAGGTATTTTCTCAGTTTTTAAAATGAAAGATAAACATTTTTATATTGATTTTAATTGCTGCTGCAGCCTCAACAGCCCCACTCTCTACTTCCCTTAGATGAATAGAGTGGTCACTGCACTGGAGGCTTCCTCAGCTCCTCAGGACTTTGAGAGGGGTATTGGCTTTGCCTGTCTGTGGATCTCCACCTAGGCCACAAAATGAACAATTTCCCACCTTTGTGGAAATAAATTCTTTGCAGGATTGCTAAATCAGTGAACCACAGTGACAGAGAGCAAAATGTGAGGAATGTCCCTCTGTAGTCCTAAGCATCTGTGAAGAGACGAGTGGCAATGAGGTGAGATCAGCAATTCTAACATTGTTCGTAGGTTCACCAAAGGGTAAGGAAACAATATTGGCCTGCAAAAAGGAATCTTTCTATTTAAAATAAATTAGAAATCACCTGAAAGGAAAAAAATTAGGAAATTGAATCCCTGGACTCAACATGGAGGCACATAAAGAGTACCTTATTAACATCACAGATGGGACAGTGTGCACACCCTGGAATGTACAGTAATTTCACACTTATAAGGCTCACTGGATTATAAAGTGCACTTCCAGGTAGCTGGCCAGTCCCCATCCTTCATCCATATATAAAGCGCACCGGCGGCAGGAACCGCGGCAGCAGGGGCTGGGGCGGCAGTGGCAGCGGCTCAGCAGCCAGGGCAATGGCAGTGGCTGTGGCAGCGGGGGCCACCTGCCCAGCTCGCACTTCCAGGTTGCCAAATTTCCAAACTTTGCCCATATATAAGATGCACTGGCCTATAAGGCGCGCTTCTGGGTTTGGATCAAAACTTCAGTCAAAAAAGTGTGCCTTATATGTCTGAAATAACTGTAAAAGGAAAAGAATTGGAGTAAAGCGGGAGCCCCAATAATGTGTTCAAGAGATAAGATAAACCATTTTATTGAAACTAAAATATATGCTTTAGATGCACACTCGAAATTTAAACAATTCTAATTAAAAGGGATGGATTTTGAAAATTAGTTTTTCAAATTTCGGCTTTGCTTCTCTTAGGACAAAGGCAAGGAAGAACTCATATAAGGTGATTGGAGGTAATCTGCCTGTTGGAAAAAACCTCTGGATCTGTTGGACCTCTGGAGCAGAAAGAGGGCAGATAAAACCCTGGCAGCTGTGGAGTGGTACAAGTTTCTTTACAGTCCAAGAGGGTCCTACCCTTCCTGGGCCAACAGGAGGTTTTATGTTTGATGTGAATTCTTTCTGGGGAAGATATTTTAAAGCCAAATTGGGATTGCTGTCTTGGAGATAACAAATACCATGAATGAGTAATGAATTGTTGTCCTATAATATCTATATGCGGGCTGAGTCATGGAAGGGCAGGCAGGGTTATTTTAATTCATGTTGCCAGCTTCAACCTTAGATCTCTTTATGTTGACTTTTCTCTTTGCTGGAAATCTCTTTGTGAAGATGTTCTGGCTTCTGGCCTTGATCAATTCAGCCTGCAACAACAGGCTGGGGTTTTTCCCCATCTTATATCTTCATTTCCCCCAGTCTAAGCAGTTTCTATTCTTGTGCTTGAAAATCTGTGTCATTATCATTTGCACTAAATAATCTCTCAACATTTTGCTGTCTTGCTTTAAATCCCCTTAGACACCTGTTTTGTAGATACAAGTTCCATTAAAGTTGGACAGAATTATAAGGATTGATTCTGTTCTATTGAATTTGACGAGATTTTGTCATTAATTTTTCTGGAAAATGGCTCATATTTTAAATCTGTGAGGGAAAAACACCTAAATTTCTGGTGCTGATATTAAGCAGTTCTAAAGTTGCTTGAATTAACTATATATCTATTCACTCTTCTCTTACAGCTCTACTTCATCAGTTTTGTTACTTGTGTTCAGTCATCACAAAGATATTTAGCATTTCTGTCTCTTAGTTTTGCTGAAGCCTTCCAGAGCTTTCTCCAAAAGCAGGCGCAAGAAATATGAAAGGTATTCTTGTGGCATTGTTGGACAATAATTTTGTAAAATTTATCCTTTATATCACATTTGGACAGAAACCCCACCTCTGATACTTTCAACTACTTCCATAGTGATAACTGCCCATCCATTTACACTTTCTTGGTTTGACTTAAAATAATCATTCAGATAACTGCCATTTGTTTGTAGCTATATGTGGGTTTTGATAATAATATTCCAATTTCTTAGCTCTTAGATATAACAACAACAATAATAATGATTGCTGGTAATATGAGTTGGTTCTGTGCAGCTGTCTAAATTGCTTTATTTATCCAGTTGGCTTTTACTGATTAGGGAGATTTTGCAGGTTCATCAGAGATTAATTAGAAGTCTGTCTTTACAGACAGAAAAGAGTCTGTTAGCAAGCTGAAGCTTATACTGTGCCCGTGTATGGTCCTGTTTAAAAACGTTAAATGTTTTCTGGTTTTATCTTACTGCTGTTGACAGAGTGAATTATTTAATAGACACCATCTAAATAAAGTGCTGACAGTAACACTCATTTAGATGGGATATTAGGAAAAAGTTCTTCACCCAGAGAGTGACTGGGTACTGGAACAGGCATGCCAGGGCAGTGGTCACAGCACCAAGCCTGACAGAGCTCAAGAAGCATTTGGAGAACACTCTCAGGCACAAGGTGTCTTGAGGATGGTCCTGTGCAGAGCCAGAACTTGTACTCAGTGATCCTTGTGGGTTCCTTCAAAATCAGGTGTTACTGTGATAAAAGTCCAAACCCATTAACCCATCATGTTGGCAGCTTTTATTTATTTGGTGTTTTTTTTTTTTTTATTTTATTTTATTTTTTTTTTAATTTTTATTTCCCCCCATCCCCCCTTCCAATTTCACTTCACAAAATAATCTGTTTATTTAGTTCTGGCTCCCTCATCAAAAGAGTTCTGAACAGCTCTGGTTAATCAGCATGTGATAACTCTCTAGATATAACTACAGCATGATAAATGCTGATTGAGCTGAAATTAATTTCCTTTTGGCATTTGCCTTTGAATTATTGAGCACCAAAATCCTTCTACCACAAAAAGCATGCAAGGCCCTGCTGTAGGCAGGACATAGCTCAGTAGAGATTAGCAACCTCAAAAGAAACGTTCCAGCTCAAGTAATTTGGAAATACTTGAAAGCTGAGAAACTCTGCTGTTTATGACAGTATAATGAAAATTATCAAATCCCCCCCAAATTTACCAAGTGTGGGACAGGTTTTTTTCTTGTTTAACTGGTTCTAAATAAGAGGAATTGAAATCTGCAGAGGTTCATTTTGACATTCTCTTTTTGTACCCAAGCAGCTGATAGCCATCCATAGCTCTTTGGATAAGTTTTTATTCAAATGCAGGAGAAATTGCCAGTTAAGTTTTCATTGTTTAGTAAAGGACTCTCCCCCCAAAGGATTTTTTCTATAGGTCTTAATATGGAAACAACCTTGACTGTTACCTGTGATTTCTATTTCTGAAAATGTTGGCTGAACCAGGTACATTAGGCTGTGGGGGCATTTGGTATGTTTTTTAAGTAAAGAAAGCCACTGCTAGAGAGCTGTGCCATAAAAATTTTCTAGGCTAATCTTTGAATCTCAGAGAAGAGATAGGAATCACTGCTTTTATTGCATCAGAAAGCAGGAATTCAGCCCAGCTTCTCCCATGAATTCCTTCACATCCAAAGTTTGCTCTTGTTCTTTAAGAGGAGTTTTCAGAGTAATCTCTGGTGCAGTTGGGAATCAAGTCCATTGCCCAGCTTCCCAGGCCGGAATCGAAAAGGTGGCTAGGACTGTTTGGACTGATTTTCTTTTGATGTGTGATGAGTGATATGTTCCAGTAGTTTCGGGCAGAACTCAGGTCAAACATCAGGATGTTAAGACTGTCACTTTGGTTGCACTGGTGCATCTGGTGCCTATAAGGACTCCTATATATGGCCACATCTTTCAGCTGTAGAAAGACAAAAAAAGTCTGCTTGTAGAAAGTGTACAGTAATTTCACACTGATAAAAGCCGCACCTATTTCACTGAAGAATTGAGCTGATCCCAGAAGTGCGGCTAATCACCAGGTGCATCTTATTTGTGGACAAATTCTGGCAAAATGCCAACCCGAAAGTGCGAGCCAGCTGGGCCGGGAACTGCTGCAGCTGGCCAGAGAGGGAGCTGCCGAGGAGCCGCAGCCAGCTGGGGAAGCTGCTGCCATGAAGCTGCTGCCAGGTGGGCGGCGAGCCGGAGCCACTGGTGAGTGGGGGGCAAGCCGCCGCTGGTTTTGCGAGTGAGTCGGTAGGCCGCTGGCTCTTCATGTGGCAAGGGCAGCCCACCCGCCATGCCTCCATCTCTTCACGCAGCGACGACAGCCCGCTGGGCCGCCACTGCCAAGCAGGTGGGGACCTGCGGCAGCCAGCCAGAGGCAGGAGTGCCAGGGCCCACGGCTCTGGGAGGGTGCCTGGGGCTGCATTTTACGGCTTCCCTGGTCTGTGAAAACTGTTTGCAAATTAAGCACCTGCCAGAAAACCCCGCGATCATGTGATTCTGTTATTACCTTGTTACTTTGTTGCATATGGATCCTCGCTTTAAAAAAAAAAATGCAGCTTATAACCAGGTGCGGCTTATGAGTGTGAAATTACTTTCCATGCAAACTTCCCTCCCCAGTGGAAGTCACTTAAAATGGAGCATTTATTTACAGTATTTATTTGTCTGACATTGCTGTGAAAAGTTCAGAAATACAGATGGGCCTTATTCCTAAAATCAGAAGGCAGAACACTTCAACAGCATAAATTCGCTCTATTTCTTCCTTTGGCATAAATAGTGTTTGTCTTTTTGTTTTTTTGAACATTCAATACTTTCGCAGATTGTAAACCCAAAGTCCTTTTCTCTTCTGGATACATGTGTTTACCTTGCAGTAATACCAGCAAATCACGAAGGAGAAACAAGAGCCTTTAGCAAGCTTTTAAGGCTTCAAGAGTCTTTAGAAAACTCATGAACTCTATGTTCTGTTTAGTTTCTTTCCACTGGTAGCCTTGGTTTTAGCTGACTTATTGAAGATGCTTGGAAGACTCATGTAAGGTTTAAGGTTAGCTAGGCCAGACAGTTTCACATCCTGCAACAAACTTATTGGACTTCTTAATTAACTAGAGACTCTCTTACCACATGGTGTTTGCTACCAAAAGTCTCCTTAATAATGTATAGATGCCATAAGTTTTAATGTTGCTTAATTTTCTTTTTTTTCCTTCTTTTTTTCCTTAGTGATGCTGCAACTGAATTCTGTCTGGAAACCCATACACAAGAATAAAAGCAGCTATAACTCAAATGTATCTCTTTCCTCCTATGGAAATTAAGTTTTTATCATCTCAGTGCCTCATTCACAAAGGCCTATATTTGTAGCACTATTTATCTTCATGGAGGGAATTGTATGAGGCCCTGGAGATGAATAATAGCTTTTCCTAATCAGCCTTTTGAAAGACCCTCGTCTTTGTTAGAACCTCAGCACAGTGGTGGGTGTTTTGTAGCATTATATGAAACGAAGTGCTTGCTGCTGAGAGCTTGTAATTTAAACAAAGAAGAAGCAATCAGAAAAGGGACTGGCAAATGCTGGCACTTGAAATTCAAGGGCTGAGTGTTTTCCACACTGAGGGCAAGAGTGAGGGAAGGAATGAACAAACACAAAATGGGCAAGAGTCCTCTGGTGCCTGCCAGTGTAATCTGCCAGGTACTGCTTAGCAGGCTGTGCTGGCACAGGTTCTGACATTGCAAATTTATGTAGCTTCTTGTTGCCTGTTTATTTTGCTGCTATATTCCATTGATCTCTATCTCACTTTTATGTAAAGATTCAACCTATGTTTGCTCTAACATGCTTGGTCCCCATTTTTGTTATTTTCCTGCTCTAGATAAATGGTATTCCTCGGAAGTTAAAATAATTTGAAAATAAAATAACACTTTACAACACGACTTCCTTCATATGTAGTACATTTTCAGTACATGATAAAAACATGCATTTTCCACTTGAATACTTGGGCACTTGTGAGTGGCAAAGAAGTAACTTAGGAGGTGTGTGACATAGTATTGATGTATTAGAAGTTTAAGGTTGCTGTTTTGTCTGCACTTTTGATGGCCTGTGTGTGCATATCTTCTTTTTGTGTTGCAAACCTAGGACTCATTATTTTTTCTGTTGCATTACCAGCTGTTTTGTGGTTTGAATTTTTTGTTTTTAGTTTCTTCTTACTCACTGTAGTGGTTTGAGGTTTATTGAAATGCATCTGGTTAATTTAAAGTTTTCTTTCCAATTTATCATGTTTGTATTGGGTTCTGATTCTGTTCCTCAGCCCGCTTGCAACTCCCCCTCTCCTTATGCCAATTTTACAATTATATGCTTCAGTCCATCACCCAAGTCAGTAAGGAAATTTTAAATAGAATTTGGTAGTCAGTGGATGGTAGGCAGAGATGAGTAGACTTTGAGGGTCCAGAGATGTGGCACTAGGCTTCAGAACCATTGCTCTGCTATTTAACTCTTCCTTCTTTCCCAGAAAACTGGAGACAGTGGACTTGCTGGTAGGGATGCAAAATTCCAAGGCAGATTTTATGCAGGCTTTGCATCCAAAAATTGTTTTCAATTGCAGCAAACACCTTTATCTTCATGTTACATTTGCAGAGGGCAAATGGCAGGCAGCAGGTTGGTGACAAAGCCTCAGCAGCTCTGGGAGCTCCATCCACTGCTCTGCTCTGCTTCCAGGGAAAGTGTCTGCCTTCCCTGGGTTTCTGTGTGCCCTGCAGAAAATCTGGTGCAGGAAAGTCAACTGTGCATATCAAGCAGGCACCTTCTCTACCTTCAGTAGCATTCCTGATGATTTACCAAAATATGAGTGTTGGTTTAACACCGATACTCAACTGTGATGGACAAAAGACTCTCTAACAATTTAAAGTTAGAAAGGGTATGTTTGCTCAGCACGGGGCAGCAGTGTGGGGTAGCCCCCTAATACGCACTGCAAAATTACAGGTGGTCACAGAGTCTATTTATTGGCAAAAGGTTCAAACAAATATATATTCATAATACCAGCCCCTCCCATCCCCTGCTTCTTATGGTAATTAGCTTGAATAGCTATTAAGCATGCGTGGTTGGCTTCTTAAATTAAGTCTGGGGTCGTTTTTATGGGGAGGGGTCTTAAAAGGAGGAAGTAAGGCGAGTCTTCCTTGCCTTGACCTTTTCTGTTAATGACAATACAAATGGCTTTTGGGGCGCCTCCAGTTTTTGCAAAGAATAAATTTCTGGTTGCAATTGTTTGTGTTCTTTGGACCTACCTACTAGTTTCATCCTTTCCCATTGCAAGCACAGCTGAGCAAACATAAATTGTCAGGCAATCAATTATTTAAGTTTCAGGTAACTATCTCAAGCCCAGTTTCTTCTAACTTTTAACTAAAATCCTAATTTCTTTAAGATTAGTGTTTCACTGAAGTTCCCATTAATTGGTTAGTGATGCTGATATTGCTAACAGCAGAAAAGGAAGAATAAAAAGCAGATTAGAATTATTGCAACATCACATGAAGACCTTTAATTTCTTCTCTTGGCACTCCCCAGTTGTAAATGGGTGATATAGAGCACCTCTGTGGATGCAAGTTGTGTCCATCTCCTCTCCACTGTTTGTTACACGCAGGCAAGAGCTCACTACTGCTATTTCATGACCACTGATCCAAGATAAATCAATATGTCACAGAATGTGGATTTATCTGCGTATTTCTCTCCTCTCTCAGCTCCTGCACCCATTGCAGCAGGAATAGTGTTTTGAGGTTGAGTTCAATGGTGAAGATTTGAAGTCTGGGGAGGGTGGGGGATTCATCTTTATTTCAAAACAAGTGTTGGTAAAGACTTTGGTGCTTTCTCTACCTTAGATGTTTTGAAATTCTGCTGTTCTACTCTTTTATAATAAAGAGAGAAAAAAAAGATAAAATGTTGCCCGTTTACTGCTACTTTTGAGTAAAATGATAACTTTTTTAACCTTGAATCTAAAGAATTGTACTTTGAAGATTAAATGCATTTCAGGAGTGAATTGGCTGTTTAATAAGAAGGACTGTTATTATTTTAAAATCAGAATGAGAATAGATTGAACTAGATTTGACCTCAGGTCAGTTTTCCAGGTACCAGCATATATTGCAACAGGTGTTACGACACTTCATAACTCTTAAAGTCTTCTGGGACAAATTCAAGCTTAGAATGAAGAAAAAGCCCAGAGATCTGATTGATAGGAATTTTCAGAAATTCAAGTTCCTAGCAGAGCAGTTCTGCTGTCCTCAGGCAGAGAGCCCATGGATGGATGTAGTTCAGGGTTTTCTTTCAGTGGTGAAGCCAAGCAGAGTTGGCAGATAGCTCTGACTCACAATTTTAAGGTTGCCCTATATTGCTGAGTGTACAGAAAGCAGGAAAATCTCAACAAGAGACTTAAAACACTCTCTCTCTCTTTTTCGTTGTGTTTCATATTTGTTGGAGAGCTACTGGGAATTCCTCCAGCCCTGGGAGAGGTGGCTCCTGGAAGAGCTGATCTTAACAGACACATGGACCTGATTTTCAAATGGTTCTGTGTAGGTTCAACAGCAATTTCAAGATTTTCATGTGCATTGTGAACTGCAATATAAAGGTCTCTGATGACCTTTCTTGCTGGAGGGAGATAGATGTAGATGCAATATCTTTATTCCTGTTTTGCTGGGTTCTTTATAAGTCTAGTCCACGCTGCAGGGTGGGAGAATGTCACTGACTCCCTCTTCTCAGAGTTTACCAATGCTGGTTTTTATAAACAACACAAAGAAAATCTTCCACCTCACTCTCCCTTCCCCTCTAGGTTTCACACCAAATTTCTTTAGATTCTTAATTACAATTTCCCCCACTCCACAGAAAGTAAAATAAAGCTGTTTCCGGACTTTTCAGTGATTCTCTCACTTCCAGGGTGTTCAGCACACCCCAGTGGTAGACAGTAGCCAACTTCATCTTCTTCCTGTGCTTTTGGACCCGTCTCTTTCTGAACAGGGACATGCCTACACAAAATGTGAATGTTCTTTCTGTGTAGGCAGATGGAATGCAAAGCAACAACATTCATAGGAGGATTGTCTCTCCTGCTTTGTGGCAGGTTTTTTGATAGAAAGGTTCTAGAGTGAGTATTACAACATTCAGTGCTACTCTACTAAGGTCAATTTGTACTTAGATTTTGTGTGCTCCACATTGTGGGGCACCAAAATGGGAAGCAGACTGCTAGAATTTGGGTGAAACAAAATAATCATTCAAAGTGACAAAGTTGGTCATCTCATCTGTTTTGGAGAGGCAGCCCTATTTTCAAAGCAGTTGTCCAGCAACAGAGGAAATGTTTGATATTGCTTCTCCTAAGGTTGTCATAGTGATGAAGCTGCCAGTGACTTACGTTACTGTCCCATGTTTGAATGTGGCTCTTTAAGGGGTTAATGCTGCTGTGCTGTGAAAGACTGGGAGTGATGCTATTCAGTGTTGTAGGAAATACAGCCCTCTCAGAAAGTTTGGGAATACCTTGGCAGTAACCATAGGTTTACATCTGTTTGTGTTTTGCACAAAACATCTGAACAGAGATAGAAAATAATGTCTCATTTAGAGCTCTGTTTGCTTCTATGCTTAATATATTTATTCTGGCTGGTAGAATGTAGTTTATTACATTAGTAGCACAGCATTAGGCTGTTCACATGAATTACGACGCAATCTCATGTCTTGCCTCAAAATATTTTGAAAAACTGCCAAGTGTGCAAGTTTTAACTGCCCTTCACACACTTGTCCCTTGCCCATTTTGCCACAATATGTCTTGGTAGCCACAGCTGCATTGCAGGGGTCATTCAGAGAGATGAATGCTTTTAGGCTTTTTCTGCAGCCCATTAGACACAGGCTCTCTGTCTTCAGTGTCAAATGTGACTGTTGTTCTTTATTTTTTTCTAAAAAGACATTTCTGTGGGCACTGCAAAGAAAATTGCTGTCCCTGCTGATGTTTACAACCTGTCTGATTGCATCACAAAGCCATAATCGAGTACAGTATGTTGTTCGGGAGTTGCAGTGTGTCTTTTTCTTTGGAAATGATGTTCCTCAAGAAAGGTCTAATGACAAAGGGAAGCTCATGGAGTTCATTACTCTGCTGCATCGCAAATTTTCTTTCCTCTGTTTCCCTGGGCAGAGGCAGACTTATTTTACTGTTGATGGTTAAGATTCAGAAGGGTACAATCAAGTTCTTCTTCTAAGCGTTTTCTGGTTTGGCAAACCTGTTCTGTGGAAGGTGCAATGAATATTTAAACTCCTTTCTCTTTAATCTCTGAACAGAAACCTGTAGCTGATACCACAAAATGATTTCCATTCTAGTCCAGCTCTTCTATTGCCTATTAATATTTGCATGATATTCAGTTCCCACAATTAAACAGTCTCTCACCTTCAGTGGATTCCTGGGCAACATGAGTGCTTAAGAAGGGTTGAAGTTGATTGAAAAAACACAATTGTCCAGGATTTCCCTGGAGTGCCTTCCACCATCTTTAATTCAGCCCATTTTAAGACACAGAAATCATCAAAGCACTCTATGTAATAAATTCAGGTTATTAGTAGGTGTGCACTGATGTTTAAGGTCAGATATATATGGAAAATCATTAACTAAAAAGAAATATTTTAAAATAAACACCTTTTTGACATTGCCTCCTCTAACTTAGATAATTTTTTTCCATCTCTAAGGCTACTGTATGCTTTTGCATGTCTGTGTGAATTAGAGCAGCACTATGTCCTGTTGCATGTGAAAGTCCCCTTTGAAATCTAATTCCTCCATCATAACTATTGTCTATGATTGCTTTCCACTGTATATTATGTTCTCTCACTGGGCATGGTCAATTTCATCCCAACTCATTTTTCTGCAATCTGATTTTAATCTAGCTCTCCCATCTAAGAAGAATTAAAAAAAAATTAAATGTAGGAGCTACTAAAACTAATTAGATCCCAAATTTATTAAATTCCAGCACTGATCATTCTCACTTTTGATAATTCCCTAAGGAGAAGATCACTTACATAAGAGAAAATGTGAAAAAATTTCTTTACAATAGAAATTAGTCTGTGGGGAAAAAAATCCTCAGGGTTGATAATAGTGTGGGAGCATCATTCTTTCTTCTTTGCTCTGTTGCCAGTTTGGAGTTTTGTCTTTGTGCTTTTCTAGGAGAACTGTGTCTTTTATTCAAGCAGTTCACCTTGTTCTGCCTGTCACTGATTTGAAGCTCTCAGAAATATAAAGACTGGGAGTTACCAGCTCTTTTATTCCTTCCAGAGGTGTAATATTCACTGCTGAAAGGCAGTGTGCTTGTATTGAGTCTTATCTCAGGCCCCAGGGATCTGCTGTGCCTCCCTGCTTCCCCAAAACCTCATGGAGGTGGGGGAGCATGATTCTGCACTGTCTCTCTCTGATGGGAGATATTTCCCTCTACTATGATTTTTTTAGACCTGCTGCTTCAAAAATGTGCTCACCTCCTGATGTCTGATGGACTTGAGCTCAGGGAGCATATGGTCTCCCAGTGACAGGTATTGGGTTTCCCTGCCCTGAGAGCAACCCAAACTGCAATTCCCATAAGCAAACCTGGGTACCAAGTCAAAATCTACAGTGGGCTAATCCTGGTTAGTGCACTTAGTTGAAAGGAACCCTTAATTAGTCTAAATGTACCTTCCTGACTCAATTCTCTGATATTCTGTACACCATTATAATTTTTCTCTCCTCTTTCCCACTCCAAATTTAATTTGCTGTTACCTCCTATAGTGGATGACACTTCTATAGCTCTTAAAAAAGCTTTGATGCTTATGTGCTAAAGTATTTTGCAAATTAGGGAACTAAAGCACTTTTGTATGTAGGAGTCATATTTAACAAACAAGATATTAAACGTGCAACTGATGACACATCACCATAATTGCTGGGATAGATTCTGCAAAACGAGGCAAGAATTGGCCCTTGAAATAATCATGTTTTTCACTTAATTACAGCAACATTTTCAGGATCCGAAGGCAATTCTTTTAAGCAGTAAAATACTTATTGACTCTCAGCTTCAGGTGAACATGCACTTTTTTGGTGACATTCTCTTTTTATAGGCAGAAATCCCAGCAAAAGTGCTCCATGCTGAGCTGTGTGAAGAATGGGAGCTATGAACTAGAATGTTATTTCTTTCTGAATCTGATTGAAAACATACTTTTTAAAAATACTTAGACAGGACATGAGGTCTTCTTGTTGTCTGTTTTTAATGACAGTGAAGCTGTTATAATAATTTCAAAGTTTGTTTTGAATTGTTTTTACAATACCAATGATAAGACAGTACAAAAATGTTTCAAATATAAATTAGTATGGAAATGAAATATAGAAATATTAAACTACTGGGTGATATTTTGCAGGCCAAAGTCCTATTTTTGCATGATACTAGTGTTCATTTATCTCAATAGCATGATATTTAAAAAATATATTATTTTGAAAAGCCTCTGACAAATGGCTGCTCAGCACCCCAAAACAGAAGCATATGTTTCTAATTGTTCATTTTGAAAGCTGGGTTTTAGCTAGGAAAACATCCAGTGAGCTGAATTAGGCTTTTACATATCAGGTAATTCATTTTAAATCTGACCCTAATTGTAGGTGTTGAGTGTCTAAAATTATGGCTCTGAGTAAAGCCCCTCTCAGGTTATAATTTCACTTGCTCTACTATTGCTTCATAGAGTAACATCTGCTCCTTCTTTGTAAAATTTTCACCTAATTTTCCTTCTTCTTAGAAATAAAAGTTGATAAAATTCTCCAGAATTTTGCACTTTTAAATTTTATTTTAAGCTTTATAACAATAACCTGCTTAACTTCTGAAAACCACTCTCTATAAGAATACTTCATTTGTAACATTGAGATAGAACAGTTTTCAAGAATAATCAACGAAAGTGAGGAATTCTAATTATTTTCTGCACTGTCTTCTTTCTTCTGGAGTCTTCTCAGACATGTCACTCCACACAGCACTTTGCTGACTTAAAGATGTTTGTAGTGATTTAGGACCAGCTGTGCTTCTCTCTGAATTAAGCAAATAAGCTCAGATTTTCAAGATAATAAATACTACGAAAACCTTTGCAAGGCAAAAATATCAGGTAGGGATTAAAGCCCAGAAATAGTCACTTAATGCAAACAATTTTTTTTTTCCCCTGTAAAAAAATCAAAATTGGAACAGAGATAATTTATAAATTAGTAGGTACAGTAATTTCATGCATATAAGGCACACTGGAGTATAAGGCGCACTTCCAGGTTGTCAACAATCTCCTGTACTTTGTCCATATAGAAGGCACACTAGTGTATTAGGTGCACTTTTTTTTTTGTAGCGAGGATCCTCTGCTGGCTTCCCCTGCGTGGCTGCTGGCCCTGTGCCCCCTGGTTCCCCCAGCGCACCCGCTGGCCCCATGCCCGCCAGCTCTCTCCCACACAGCTCTCCCTGCACATGCTGGCTCTCACAGCTCGCACTTCTGGGTTGGCAAATTTCTGAACTTTGTCCATATATAAGGCGCATCGGCGTATAAGGCGCACTTCCCGGTTCCGGTCACAATTTCAGTCAAAAGGATGCGCCTTATACATGTGAAATTAATGTAATTTCTATCATAGTATGCAATAGAAAGACTAATATTGGGTACCTGTGGGGCAGGTTGGAGTTAGAGGAACTGTAAGTTCCTCTCCAATGAAAACCATGGCTCTATGATTATATTTGGTTTTATGTGAAAACTAGGAAACCCAAACCCTATTATTTAAAGATAGTAAAACATATTCATTAAGAGGACAAAACAGCCTTTAGATCTTAATCTTGCCATAGCCTAATCATTTGCTTGCCTTGGTCTCTGGTGAAGCATGTCCTGATTTTTGGAGATGTGAGCTGGCATCAGCTTTTCAGAGGCTGCTGTTGGCACCTGTTGCCTGAATAAATTCGCGTTGAATTAGAGAGAAGATGTTGCTGTAGTGTGTCTGCCAAGAGATGTAATTTCCTGGCCAGACTTCCTGCCTGCTTGCTAACTCCATATGGAAATGTGTTTTGTGTTAAAAATCCATGGTTGGTCATAGTTTAGGGGCAGAACTGAAAGCCTGATTCAGTCAGGAAAAGACAGTTCACCATCAGGGGATTTTCATAAATATATTGCTCCAGGCTACAGAAGCATCTTGTCTCTCCTCCTATGGCCCCTGAGTTCCTCCCTCATAAATGATTAAAATATTCAGGCCAACAGCCTCTTGGGTCTGGGTGTGTTCAAAGCAATGAATCTCAGCACAAAAGGGGTAAAGGGATAAATGTTCCCATGGTAATGCCTTTACAGTGCATGGTGCAGAAGCAAAATTGGTCTTATTGTTACTGTCATGTCCAGTGCTGCCAAGACAGATTCTGTTTTCTGTACAGTTATTGAAAAAGTTAATTAGTCCAAAGGGAAACTTCTTTCACGTGGACAAGGCTAATGAAAATGTTGCTATTTATGGCCTGATTTATGAACAGATTCACCATGGTTTTTGACTGCTCTTATTTAATATCTAGAGACCTTCTCATAATTGCTTGAAAAAAACAAAACAAAAATGTTTTTAATCACTTCTATCCTTTATTTTTTATAAAATAAAATGCCATTCCATCACAGAATCTAGCAGGGACTGCAACGGAGATCTTCAGCTTACTTCAATATTTAGAGTGAAAGGGTTTCTTTTGGCAATTTAGATAAAGTAAATGATTAAATGGAAAAGAATCTGAGACTAGTATAAGAGTTTTAGCTTGATTTATATTTACATAGAAAATATTGTTTAGGGACATCCCCGGAGGCATCTCTGCTCTAGTGCCTTTTCTTTGCTAGTTGCTGGTACCAGATACTTATGGCAATAACATAGGGACTAAGAAGTGCAGAGGTAAATTTTTTTCTACTTTACATTCTCAATCTGAAATGTAGAAAGTTATATATTAATTTTAGTAGCCCTTGATGGACTTCCTGATTGGGTTTTGAGGTAATATATTTTCATTTCCACATCTTCTCATTTATCCCTTTATAATTCCAACATCTCGTGGCACTGAATCTCACAATACAATTATGTCTTTTCTGGAATAAAAATCAGGATAAAACATCAGCACAAAAGCAAGTGGTTGTAGAGTACCATGAATATATTTAAGGTTAGAAACTAAAAGAGCATTCCCAGTGGTTCCAGTCAGACATTTAGGGGCAGCCTGAGAAAGGAACATGAGAAGTTTGTCAGAACAATTATAAAGTAAATTTTCAGATGACTGAACTGAATCACCGAGGTATTTTCCTACAATAAGTTCCTTTTCCCCCCTCTAACTTTTAAACCAGTGATGTACATCTTTCTTCGAAAAATTAGGGAGTGCAACTCCTGTCAACATTAATTACAGCAGTTATAAAGTCAAAGGACTGTCAGGAAGAAGGCTGTTAAAATACATTTGTAACTTGTAAAAGAGGACTGATCTGCTGTTGCTATTAAGAGTCTCATAATTTGGAACGCACTATAAATCCTGCAAGCTAAATGTAGGAAATATAATTTTGGCACCCTGGAAAATTACCAGTGCAGTTTTAGTATGCTCTCTTCAGTCTTTGGTTCTGGACAGAAGAACAGTCATGAATACCTGAGGGCTTTTTTACATCCTGCCTCATCAGGATGACTACTCTGCTATATTTAGCCTTTCAGTTGCCTAATTTGTAAACATGTCCCACAAACTGTAATTAATTGGCCGGCAAGACTACACCCTTGCTGCAAGTAATTGCAGATTGCTCTTAATTGTAAGAGCAAGATTTGGGTGGATTTTTAAGGCACATATGAAGATTAGAGGCAAGTATAAGCCATAATTAACCTGTGAATGTAAACAGTGCCTTGGTTTGGAAGGTGTGTGCAGAATCCATTTGTTTGTCCAAATTTCAATGCACTCCTACTTTTAGGCTGAAATACAGTTCCAAGGCACGTGCATCCATGCAAAGGCTCTGAGGAGGGGGAGAATATTGTCAGAATGTTCATCAATAATGAGGCAACCACAGACTCAAGGCATTCCTCACCTGACAGCCACCCAGCCCAATTCCAATCCTCCCAGCTGCACACTATCTCCTCTTATTGCCAGCTGGAATAAATCAAAAACTGCAATGAGTCAGCAGAGCTCAGTGAACATTTCTTTGCAGGATTGCAGTGACTGCTGAGCAGCCTGGGCCTGAGAGAAGCACCCGGCCTCTCATCAGGGAGATGGATTATTGTGTAACTATAATGAGATTCTGATTTAAACTGGTATAAATCAAGTCAGAATCAGCCCCTGTAAAGCCGACTGGTTGAAATAGTTGATTTTCATGCTCCCATTCTTTACATGCTTCCCTGCAGCACCCCCCAAGATAGGTATGCATTTTCCTGTTTATTTATGGGTTTATGGTATAGCCTGCATCCTCAAAAATTTGTCTTGATTAAAATTCCTGGATAACTTCCTTCTATTTCAAGCTCTGAGTAGGGCTAGAAATTATTCATGCTTCACATTAAATTTTGTTATTTCTGCAAGCGTGGCCACATAGTGCTTTAGTAATTTCCATGTTTTTCCAAGCTTGATTGCCCCAGAAATTGCTCACAGAAATGATGA
>VRYO01002297.1:586243-613222 GCA_009812075.1 Sialia sialis
AGTTTCTTCTAACTTTTAACTAAAATCCTAATTTCTTTAAGATTAGTGTTTCGATGTCATAAATATTTAAATGACACCTACTTAAAGAGGATCGTGCTGCCAAATAGATTTAAAGATGTTTCTGTGCAACCTCAGCAAAAATGAATAGTATGTGTGATATTCCAGTTTTTGGGTGTGATATTTGGCTGAGGTAAATGTGAAGATTTGGACTGACTTCTGTCTACAAAACGACTTATGTTTTCTTGGAAGTGTACAGTCATACTTTAAGCTTGTGTTTGAGTAAAAGCTCATGTTGATTTTTATGACTTATCTGTTGAGAATATAAATTAAAACCAGAATTATTGAAAAACCATTCATTATAAAAGTCTATTACACATTGGGTAAATTTTCACAGCTTATTCTATAAAATTCATTTAAGCATTATTTTGGAGCTTTTTCTGTGAGATGATGGGTACTTTATAGGAAGAAATTTTCAAGATTAACAATTTTTATGTTGTGGTTTAAGAGAAAGAATGAAGATAGTTTTTTATGCAGTTTATTGGACAAAAAGTGTGCATTCTGACTGGAAATTAAACCAGGACACAAAACTAAAAATGCAGAACCATGCTGGTGGATCACATATTGTGACTTTAAAAATTCCACAAAAAAGATTTTATTTGAAGAGTTTTGGAAGTAACTTTCTTTCCACTATCAACATTGAAACTGATTCTTGTTTAAAAGAAGGAAAGATGAAAGTATTGTAGCTTTCCTTTGTTTCCAAGAAAATTTAAAATTGACCAGAATTATCTATAGCCTTCTAAATGTGATTAGTATGTTTATTATGATGTCTGTATTAGTCACTGAATTAGTCATTAAATTTGAAAATGTAGCTATGGACTTTTAATCACAAAGTGAATTTTAAAATTTGTATTCAATTTCAGGCTGCTGTAATTGAATTATGAAAAATTATGGGTCATTGCATGAAACCTTTGACAAGATGCCCAGTTAAATCTGCTTTGTTAGCAAATTTAATGACAAAATATCTGAAAATCTATGGTGGTGTGTTGGGGGTTGGGCCGGGGTTTACTTTTTCCCTTGGTGGAGGCTGAGAATTTTTCTCATTAGCATGTTAAAAAACCTGGCAGGGAGGCTCCCAAAGTTTTTAATTGCTCAAGAAAAAGGAATGGGGTGGGGGGCTGGCTGACTAGCTTGATTACCTGTAGAGTTGGGGTTGGAAGAATCAGAGTGGTTAGTAGTTTGGTTGCTTTGTCCTCCCTGGGAGACACTCGCTGGCTAGAATGCAGAAAAAAGAGGTTCTTTTTCTTCTCTGCGGTTTGGATCTGCCTGTACCCCTGCACTGCTACCACCTCCTGCTTCTGAGAACAGCGCTGAGCACCGGAACCCAGGAGCGGTGAGCGGAGTCTTCTCTCTCCCATCTGGGACACGGCCCTGCCACCTCGCCTCCCTGCTCCTGCTGTGCTGCTGCTGCCCTGATCCCCACCAGGACTGCGTAAAAAAGAAAAGTACCTGTGACTGGAAAACAGACTGAGTTTTGTTCTGTCTTATCCCTGATTTTTTCATAGCTGATATTCTTGTTTGTCATGTAGATATATCAGTGAAAAACTGTTATTCCTAAACCCATACTTTTCTGCCTGAGAGCCCCTTAATTTCCAAATTATAGTAAACTGAGAGAGAAAACAATTTCATTCTCCATTTTAAAAAAAGCTCCTGCCTATTTCTGGCAACACCTGTCCCCTAAACCAAGACATGGTGTATAGATAGACAATATCAAGACTTAAAGCTAAATCACCTGAATTACTCCCTGGACTAAATGTAATAATTTGCTATTTATTACCTAGCTTTTACTCTCTGCTCAGACATAAAAAGCTCAATTCTAATCACATTTATGGATGTTTTGCCAGTTACAGTATAATTTTACTGCAGCTGTTAATTTGGGTTAATCCAGTAAAATATATTTTACCAAAACACATTTTCTATCTGAGTTGGCTGTGAAACACTGGAACCATTTTGAGTATTTCAGACCTGAGATACAAAATCCAGGCTGAAGGGTGTGAATCAAATTATTTCAATTCTCTGATCTTTGTGTCACATCTCTAAATGCAGTAGTGTATAAATATACTTATAAACATTCAGTACCTAAAATGTACATAGTGCTCAATGGAACTTAAAACTAAACTTTTGTTATCTAAATAAAGTCACATGACAGATGCAAGACCAGAACAGTCTTGCTTTGAACTTGGTAGTGCAAGAGCTCCAAGGCCCACGTAGTACAGTAATTTCACAATTATAAGCTGCACATTTTTCATTGAAGAATCCAGCCTACCCCAGTAGTGAGGCTTATATTCAGGTGCAGCTTATCTATGGACAAATCCCGGAAGTGAGAGCTGGCCAGGAGGGTGCCTGGGGCTGCCTTTAAAGTCTTCACTGGTCTATGAAAACTGTTGCAACTTGAGCACCTGACACCAAACCCCGCGCTGGAGCAATTCTGTTACTAATTTGTTCCTTTGTTACACACGGATCCTCGCTTAAAAAAAAAAAAAAAAAGAAAAAAGTGCAGCCTATATTCAGGTGCGGCTTATATGTGGACAAATCCCGTGGTCTACCCGGCTACCGGGATGTGCGGCTTATAACCAGGTGTGACTTATAATTGTGAAATTACTGTAATTTATTATCTGTTTGGAAACTTTTCGTGACTGGAGTCTTTTTTCCCCCTGTTTCCCAGAGAAAGGATACCTGCCGTGTAATGAGCTGTACATGTCAGACATTATACCTGTCCTGAGTGCTTTATTTGAGGTATCCCCTTCCCTTTATTTCACATGGAAATGCCATAGCTTTTGTGGTTTATGTGTTATGCTCACTAGTGGACTGCTTTTCCAATACAGGACATTTAATATGCTGCAAAACTCACTGGAGACTGTTTATCCAAGGGTCGTGTTTATCTCTGGGTAGATGAGCTTTCTAAATGTAGGAATAACATGTAGCTACATGCCTTGCTCTGAAAATGTATTTGGAGTTAAAAATGTATTCAGTAACTAGCAATGTTGATGAGTTAAAACCTTTCTGCAAGATTGCCATACTGGCAGTGCTGGGGATTGGTGTGCAAAATAGGGTGCTTGGGCATCCTATTTACAGCTCTGTTCCTTGCTGGCATTTGGGGATTGAAAATGTACCTTACTGACAATTTTTCACTTTCTCTTTTCTTTCCTTTTTCTCATTATTTTCCTGTTTCCAGGTAGGAAATTGCTGTGTATTACATTTAGGCAGTATAATTTCAGCTGTCTTTGCTTGTGTCTTCTCTGGCCTATTCTTCCCTCACATGTAAGGCACAAACAATCATCTCAACTCCCTGTTGCACATGTTTTAACATTCAGAAATAGGCAGGTTCTTTTACAGTGTTATTTCAAATTTTTGTCTTAGTTTTAACATGCATGGTACGTTCTATCAGGTTCACTTTGAGAATTGTTCTAAAACAAGACAAGATAGGATCCTGGCTGCAGGGCCAGGACTCAATAACATTTTGGGTTCAAAACCTCCTTGTCAGCAGGAAATGAAAAGCACCCTTAGCTTGCTCAGGCTGTTTGTGTCAACGAGAAATTAATCAATCAATTGGCAGCAAAGCTGGCACAAGTCCTGTTCTATATCAAGAAGTCTTATATTAATTTAAAAAAATGGCCAGCCTCATTCCTACTGCTCAAGTATAAAACATAGCGAGCTTAGCTCTGAGAAGCTTGGAACAGAAACACAATTTTTTTTATTTCCTTTTTTTCCCCTTTTTCTATTTTAATGAAGGTTCTTTACCTTTTTTTAAATGACAGTAAAGCAATGCTGCCTCCTACAATATTATAAATTATTTTAAAAATTCATGTGTTTGCTTGTTCTGTTAGGAGAGGAAGATTTAGTCTCATGATTTAACTTAAAAATCTGTGTTTCCTTCTGAGGTGGCACCAGCACTCTTGGTATTTTCAATATGCACAGTTCCAGGAAAAAATTACCATATTTTCATAGCTTCAGAGATTCTGATAAGCAAGTTGTTTGTGGACTGCCCAGCACACTGTGATCTGCTCTCCACAGGTGACAGTCTTGCTTTACTTCCCCTTTCAAAGTCAGCAACAAAACTCGTGGCATGAAAATTGCAGGCAGGGTGAGAATGTTCCTACAGAAATAGATTTCCTGGTCAGAGTCCATGTAAAATAAAACCCAGAAAATATATGGGCATAACTCAGAGGATTCCATGGCTTTCAAGGAATAATTTATTGTATGGATTTCATTCACTGATTTCATTCACTGATGTATTTTTCCCTTCTGAGTTGCAAGTAGGTTTTTTTTCCTTAGATTTTGTGATTAAAAAAATTGGGTGGACAATTTTCTTTCATTTTAAAAAAGGGTCATCAGGGAAGACTGATTGACATGAAGGGAATGAAAATTATGGGTGATACTCAAGTATTCAGGAAAGCTGAAGTTCATAAACACAGGGTCAGTCTATGTGTGCTCTTTGATGTTCCTGTGATGCCTGAATCTGCCTGGTCAAATCAGGCTGTTCCTGGATCAGGTGAGCAGATGTTTAGTTACAGGTATTTACCTTTGCCAGCTTGCATAAAAAAATTATTGGATAATGGTCAATGGGAGAGAAAAAAAGTAGCTTAAGCAATTAATTATAATTTAGTTTATAAACATTTTGCAGTGAGGTTTATATTTTCATTTAGTGCTTGTGAAGTATAGCATGGTAATATATACTTTTTTTTTTTTAAAAGGATAATACTGATTTATATCTCCTTGGAAATGCTCTGTCCTTGGTTTTGCCAGGACAGTGCTGCAGATGTAAGGAACAACTTTTTGCTCTGTTTCCATTTTGAATTGCTCTTTATAATGCAGAATTCAGATTTAATGTTTAAAACCTAAGGATTCAGACATAGGCATATATATAATGTTCCACTTCTGATGATGGGATGTGTTTCCTGGTGGATACTCTGCAGACAGTATGGGAAGCCTGGTAGGATTTCTGCTCTACTACTTCCACTGCTCCCTGGAGATTTTTTTCATTTTTGGGAGGGTGTGAATGTGTTTGTTTCTTTTAATTTAAAAAAAAAAAAAAAAAAAAAAGAAATGCTTTAGCATCTTATAAGATGCTATTCAGATTTTCATCCAATGTCCACACAAAACAGAAAGAATTTTTCAGTTACACCTCTAAATGGCTGCAGGTGAAATCTGAATAAAATTATTTCACATAAAATTCTTGCGAAATCCTGCCCTGGCTGGGCTTAATAAAAAAAATTCCCCGTTCATCAGGGCTAGGTTTTAAGTACAAATTCATATAATATTTCCATTCCTCACCTATCTCTTCCTTCACCTCCCTCTTCAAAAACTTAACATGTTAAAATATTTGATAAAATGTTCAGATACAAAAAATTGGTAAATATCTGTTAAGAAACATAATTTTTTAGGTTGCCTAGGACAATAAAAGAACTATGTTACTTGTAGCCAATGAACTCTAAATCCTTTGTTTGATAAGATGTATAAATAGTAAGTTTTGATAGCTGACATGCTTGATCTGTGGAATACCACTGAGCACCCAGGCATGTACAACTCTGAAATAAATAATCTATATCTCTCTTGTGTAATTGTTGGCTTGGTGAGTGCTGGCTAAAAAAATCCAAGTTTCGTGGACAGCACTAATAATAGCACAGCATGAAAACACTCTTGAGGAGCTTTTTTTGGCCAAGAACTTTTGTTTCTTTTCCATAATTAACAGATGTATAGCTGATAGCAAAGTTCAGGACCCAGGTCATCAGTAGATTTCTCTACTTGGTGGAAATTGAATTCAGTTGATGTTCATATCGGCTTGAAGCTTTGTGTCTTGAATCTCCATATCTATCTTCCCACACAGGTCCGAGAATCTGGGATTCAGCAGTATTTTCAGCACTGAAATCTCCTGGGAAATGTCTCCTCTCAATTCCTTATAAAATAATTGAAGGACAAAACAATTTAAAATAATTTATATGACTACTAGTTAACCATTCAGTATCTGATTGGTATTTATGAGCATAAATAATATGTTTTATGTCAATCAATGGTCTCCTCATTCTCAATGTCTTTTTTTGTGGATCTGTCTTGAGAGTCCTCCATCTCTATAAAGTTTTTTGTTTGTCATTGTTGTAATTTTAGATTTTTGCCTCCTCCTCCTTGAGCTCTACATAAAAGGAGAATAGTATGAAGATTGCAGCTGGGCAGCAATTTTGACGTGTCCCCCTTTGTAAAATGACATTTAAGCAATACTGCCTCCTATAATATTATAAATTATTTTAAAAATTCATGTGTTTGCTTGTACTGTTAGTTATTCTTTTCCAAGGATACCAGAGCCTTCCATTTATTTGTCTGCTATTGATTTTCCTTCTCATCCAAATGCAGGATATGAAGATTTTCATCACAACCCTTGCTTTTAAATCGCTAATTTTAGAAAACAGTTTTGCCTTCTAATCTTTCTGTGTTAATGTATGTGGAAAGTAATTTTGACATCAGCCTTTTCAGTCTGTTTCTCTCTTTTTTACTAACTATGTAAGATTAGAATGACGTTTCATGTCTAGATGAACTACTTCAATATTTGTTTGGAATTAAGAAGTGTTAGTTTTCCTCATCAAATTACACAGTTAAAACAGGCTTGAAAGACTGGATAGAGGCTTCTGGGAATGAGTTATGGATGTGACTTTTTAATTTCACTTGGCATTCATTGTAGATAACCACTGAGATTAAGTTTTATGAACTAGTGATATTACTGACTTGAATTATGAAGGGATATGATAAACTATGGAACTTGAGCTGTAGCTGTGGACATTAGGAAAAATACAGATGGAAGATGTGCAAAGGTTCTACAACCAACAGGAAGAGGGAGAACAGATGGAATTTAAAAATTGTGACAGAGGAAAGAAAACTAATCTTTCTGTCTGGATTCTTCTTAAAATTAATGCAAGGCATTGAATTAGTGGTGTGGAATAGAAATGTTTGGCAGTTGGGTGCCTAAATTACACATTTAGGGTAATTTGTTTGATCTGGTTTCTTACCTTTAATTTTTTTTTTTTTTTAACACGGTGCTGAAGATGGGAACAAGAAATAACGTGACAGGGGAGGTGGACTGCAAGAATTACCTTGTGAAGATTCCCTACATGTGGCTGTTTTAAAGTGATGACCAAAATTCATTATATTTGTCTTGTCAGGCTTTAGATTAAAAGCTTGTAGGAGCTCATATCTGGTTATGTAAATAATCTTCTATTTTATCTTTTAAACTGGGAGAAACGAGGTCAGGTTTTGAAGTGTTATGTGATCCCTGTTTCCTCTCCCCCAAAACCCAACCAATCAAACCCTCCCTTAATGAGACCCTTTTTCTTCACCTCCATCCACTTCCCCCGCTACTTTTCTGTTTGAGTATGAGGACCTTGCAAGCAGCACAAGGATTTTCCTTTCATTGTTCTCTCTCTTCAGATACTAAAGGGGCTTCCAGGGTCCCATTAAAGTGTCACCTGAGTAGCAAGAAGGATTGGACCTGTTTTTTGTCTAAAGGAAACCACTAGGGAGAAGGGTTAATGAGCTATGCAGGCATAAATAATGGTTGCCAAAATGATGGTTTTATAATGCTGATGATTGAGTTAAGTGTTTTGAAAAGTTTTAAAATGCAGAAAACTACGTATTCAAAATGTTTGATAAGTTAAACCAAACCTTCTCCTAGCATAATGATAGCTGTGTGGGAACATCTGTACATCATCACTGAGCTGTGAGGAGCCTGCACTGTGAGTCACATCAGAAATTACTTGAAAAATGGATGAGAAGGTGGCTTTGTCCCTTAATGTGCACTGTATATACAATCCTAATAACTAACGAAACCACCATGAATAAAACAACCTTCTAAAGAGACCCAATGGGCCATTTCAGTCCTCATAGAAAGCAAAAATTTGGGGACTGTTAGGTCCTGTCTAAGGGAACATTTGGTACAATGCATGATTTGTATTAACTTGTTACTATCCCAGTCTTTGTGAGTCATGCTATTCATCCCCCATGACTAAGCAGCATATTTCTGAGATTTTTCTTCTTTAATTTATAAATATGGTGTATAAATATTTATATGCTGAAGAGAAAGTTAAAAAGTAGATTCTGATGCCTAAAATCTTCCTTGTGAGTAAAGATATCTGAATTTGAAAATTCCTTTATAACACAAGATAGAAGTATCAGCTAGGTGAGAAAAACAAAAAGCTCTCTGGGTAAAATCTTTAAATGGAATTGGATGCTTTTTGACAGACATGTGTTGATAGATTTATGAATTATTTTGACTCAATATGGAAACTACTGGATGACTTTCTGCAGCTGTTGGACTCAGCAGCTCAACCAGACCATTGTAATTGAGCCCTCCTACCTCTAATATCTAAAGGCTTGTTCTTATTAAGCCATGAAAGTTGCTATCAGTCTCAGTGTAACTGGCACTGTGCCATATTAATTGGTCAGAATATACCTGTAAACATTATAGAAATAGAAATGTGCTATTTTGATGGGAGATGTTCTTTAAGGCATGCCAGAGGTTTAAAATTTTTGACCTTGATAGGTGATTTCCTGGGAAGACTTTCATATTTTTCCAGTATATTTACTTCCTTAGAATGCTGAAGAGGCTTGGTTTATTTCCTTCAAAAGACAGAAATGGAGCATTAACTGGCTGCAGCTTTGGAGAATATTCTCCGTATTGAAGTTTTTTCTGTCAGGTTGAGTTGTGGAAGCAAAGCAAGAAGCAAGAAACTGCACTAGAGTTCTTAGAGGAAGTAAAATACAATGCAAAGTAAGAAATATAAGCCATACTACAAGTGTGACACTCATTAAAATGCTGTTCTTACAGTTTATGTTTTAAATAAAGGCTGTTGGTGTAAAGAATTATAGTGGCAGAAATAGAGTGCTTTAAAGAACATCTTTTGTGAGTGTTGACATTGTCATCTTTGATCATTGTGAAGCTTTAAATGTGTTTGGAATGTAGTATGTTAGCAGGACCATGATCTGGAGATCCTATTTGAATCAGACACCTCTTCAGGAAAGAGGGTTGATGTGTCTGAGGGAAAAAATGGAAGGATGCTGATGGTAATATTTATTGTTGAGCTTAATTCGATTTTACAAACTGCTTTATAAGTAGTTGAAATTGATCATCTTCTGGAATAGCATTGCTGGAGTGTATTTAGTTCCTTCTGCACACTTCAACAATGTCTGTGCATAGTAAGAAGACATAAATCTGTGGGGAAAAATTGTATAGAGTCTACAGAGAATCAGTGCCTTCTGAGAGGAAGAGAAACAGCTAAGCAGAAAGCTTCAGAACAGCTCCCTGCATGATTCAGAGATGCCTTGTGCTGTTACAGGTACTCTCTGTGTCATAATTTACAAGCTGAAGTTACCACTCTGTGTATGTGGCAGCAGTTGTCTGTGTCACCACTTGCATCCCACCAGGGCCCTTCAAACGCATACTAAATAGACTGAGAATTTGCTGTCTGAAGGGTGATGGAATTGCAAGTGATTTGAGGATTATTGTCTCTTCATAAATCTACCTCAAATCTGCCTCCCTACTCCCCTTGCAGAGACAGAAGAACAGCCTCTTACCCTGTAAAATACAGATCAAAATCAGCAGTGTTCAGGAAAGAATTGGGATGATGAAATATCCAGCTTCAGGAGCAGGATTGCCTGCTACTCTGCTCACCATGATTCGTTGATTCCTCTGCACTTTGCTGAAGTCATTAATGGAGAGAGCAGTTTATAAATGAAATAAGGCATTTCTGGGTTGAGTGTCGATGTGATACAAAGTGAACACCTAGGCCTTGAGTAATTGGGGGTCATTACTTTACGGCATTTAATTTGGTGTGCCTGTTCTACTGCTAATTAAACAGCTGATGGACTGGTTCATATTTGGGCACGGTCACATTAAGCTTAGTGAGGCTTAGCCCTAGAAAGCAAGTTGTGGTTTACCCAAAAAAAGAGAGGTGTTGCATTTCACTGACCAACATATGTTTGCCTCTTTGATCTGTGGATCAGAACAACAGGAAGAAGATCCTATTACCTGACCCCTTGACCCTCCCCCTTTCCCCTGTAAGGCTATATAATCTGTGTACCATATGCTCTTCTCTCTCTCTTCCCTTGTGCTTTCCTGAATAAACCTTGGAACTAAGCCAAGAAGGAAGAAGCCCCTCTTTTGCTTATTCATGACACAGGGCTTTCTATCCCTAATTAGCTAGCCAGGAATATTGGGGAATAGAAAAGCACTGTGTTAGAGAGGTTCATAGATAATGTTGGGTTTGAGTTTGGTTTACATTTTTGCAGGCCAGGTGTGTTTTGCAATAGATCACCTGTGTTTATACTTTTGTCATTCACCAGCTTTTGCAGCAGAACAACTTTACCTAAGTTTTTTTAGAGGTTATTTTGAAAGCATCACTGTTACATTAAAGAGATCCTGTGGGATGCCCATTATTCTCTTATTTGGGTGTTTGGAGGTAGATGCATATATCAGACATTACACCAGTAGTAAAAGCAGAAGGCTTTTGTTGATGTTGATTCCCTGCCTTGACTTTCTGGCAGCAAACCATAATCATATATTCATGGGAGGAAACTGTGAAATGTTGTGAGAGCATGAATATTTATCAGGGCACAGAGGGACTATGGCCAAGTTCGACTTTTCTGCATGCTGGCTGAGTAAAATCATAAAATATCATGAGTTGGAGGGGACCCACAAGGATCATAAAAATCCAGCTCCTGGCCTTGCATAGGACAACCCCAAGGATAACTCTGTGTACCTGAGAGACTGTTCTTGATTGCTCCACTTGCCCTGATCAGGAAAACCAGCATCTGGTTGCAGGTGGGAATGAGCAGTAAAGAAAGATAATTCTGTCCAGTCAGCACTGACTCTCCAAAGTTGGATGGCATATGCTGGTTTGGATTACCAGATAATTCCAAATGAGAGTGGGTATTGAAACCTGTGGAAGTATTAGGCAGTGAGGAGATACATCTTTGTGTTAATTGTGTTATTTCTCACAAGAAGACAGGGCCAGGAGGTTCGCAGGAGAGTGTCTGACCTGGTCTGAAGCATGAAGGAATGACAACAGCACTCAAACAGCTGGAGATTATTAAAAAAGAGGAATAATTACCTTCTTCTGTGTGATTTCCTGCCATGTGGTCTCCAGATGAGTTAATACTGCTGCAGTCTAGCTAGACAATGTCCTTATATCTTGTCTGCCTTACTAGGCTGACAATAGGATGAGTTTATGCTGTAGGGATTATGAAATGGGTGAAAAAGAATTCACTAATTTTATTAACTCTTGGAGCTAAAGCCACCGATCAAAAGTTGCAGTATTAGCACAATAGAAGGCATAGAATGAGTTCTTAAAGGCCCATTTGATGTATTTTTGGCACTATTACATTTCTAGTTGGGAAATCTTTGAAGCTCTTGAAGCATTAGAGCTGTCAGCTGGACTAAATGACTGGTTAATACTTTTACAGAGTAGTGCTTTATCATAGAGATGGCTTTCTTCCCTCTTCTTAATGACAAGCAATTTGAATTTCTCTAATAGTTTGCTCATATTCTGTGCTATTTCAGAGTTTGGTTTTGTTGTTGTTTTGATTTTTTTTTTGTGATATCCTCTGAGTTAAATGTTGAGGTTTGCCATTTAAAAAAGATCCTTCTTTGAGTGTTAGTAGAAGTTGTCAATGAGATCACTGCATTGTTTTATAGAAGTATTTATATCCTGGTTGTTGTTGGCTTGAAAACAAAAGCCCTCACATTTCAACCATTGTTTATACTTTAAAAAATGTATTCTGGCTATACAGAGAATTTAAAAATGTTATTGAAAGTCAGACCATTATTTTCAATATGTTGAAAATACTGATGACTTGAAAAGGGGTCCATAATTTCCAGTTTTCAGAAATTAGAAGACAATAAGGCACACCTCATTTTTCAGTGAACAATATTAATTCCTATTCATGTGGAATAATTTTTAAATAATTCAAAGGGATGTTCACAATCAGATCATGTATGTTCTGGAAAATAAACTCAATATCTATAATTTTCAAGAAAAAATTGTAAGATTTAGAAAATGGGACACATTCTGACTGTTAGAGAAATTATTAGGAATTTAAAATTTTGACATAATAAGGAATTTTGAACTAAGGATTCAAGGTTTGAGCAAAGGACCCAAGATTTGTACAAAATGGGAATGCTCTTCAGTAGCATCTACATAAATATCAACTTACACAGGGATCAAGTCTTTAAAATGTTTTCATCTGGTCACAGTGCCAGCAGTTGAGGTGCCTTATACCAGTGAAACCCATATAAATATGTTGATGATAGTTGGACAGAGGTGGCTGGAAAGTTTCCTGCATAACTGAGTTTTCAACAAATAGTTGTGATGAATTTATAATTTTAGGGTTTTTTCCTTAATTTTTGGACAAAAACCTCCAAACCAAACCCAAATAAACCAACCCACAAACATTTTCTATGATGAACAGCAAACCAAATATTTGTGTTTGACCACCTGAATAGAAATATCTAGTTTGCTTCATTAATTCAGAAGGATTTATGCTGGATCACTCCAACTTCCTATGCAGTGGCAGCATATATACTATGGCAGATATATTTCAGATTCTTTTTTTTCCCCAGATATGCAAAGCTTCTCCCCAGACCTACAGTAAACATGAAAACTCCCACTCTGACCAATTCTGCATAACAGAAATCCCATGGTTTTTATCTGTATTACCATGGATCAGGTTTCAAGTACAGTAAAAAAAAAAATCTCAAACAGGTTTGTGGGTTCATTGAACTTTAATGTTTCCTGAGAAGCACAGGGAAATACCTGTTAAAAGCCAAATATTAAAATTGAGTAGCAAGAAGTGAAAATTTGCCTGTTTCTATTCCAGTAGCACTAAAGAATAAAGGATTTGTAGTTAGGCCTCCAGACAGAAAAGACCATAAACACATGTTCAGACACATGAATAGTCTAATCAAAGTCAAAACATTTAATTTTTATCTTCAAAACATGTGGGCTTTTATAATTGGTACTTGCAGACTAGACTGATGAATTAGCAGAAGATTTACGATTTAATAAAACCCTCTTACTTTCCATATTCTCATGAATAGGAGTTTGTTAGTATTTCACACAATCTGAAAACTTTGGCCAGATCCTCCACGACTGAGGAGTCACTTGGTTGAAATGAAAGCAGAAAATCTGGCCTGTTTATGTAAATATCTAGACAGCTTCCCTATCTGGGTTTGCTTTTTTTTGTTTTCTTCCCTGCTTGTCTTTTAACTGAATAGCTGTGTCATGTGTCTGTTCTGTTTTGAGGCTACAGTACTCAAGAATTTGATAACCAAGTTGTTGCATTTTTAAGCCTTCTTTGAATCTACAATTTGAGCCATTTAACTCACTTTCTGGCTCTTTGGGTGGCAAAAAAATCTGAAGTCATCTTTGTCTGAATTGTCCCCCTGCCCACATACAATATCCTATACACTGGTGACACTTCCTCCAGAGAGGCTTTTTCTGGTTAGGTCGTGATTTATTTGAAGTCTCCAGGCTTCCAAAATAGTATAAAGCACTTTAGAAATATGATTGTGGCAATAGAAGGACCAAGACTTCATAACTGGGTGAGTAAAATTTAAAAATTAAGTAGGTTACTTGGATTTCAATAGTTCATGAGTCAGCTCCTCCTGACTTCCCTATTTGCCATTCAATTTTAAGGGAGGAAAGTTGTGGTTCTGCAAGTTTTGGATACAGAAAGGTATGTAACACCTGTTACTGCTTTTCTTACAAGGAATTTTTTAAAAAGCTTTCTTCCTTTTCCAGTTTTTGTGATGCCTGTTTTTCCTGCAGCTCTTTCCTTCTCTCTGTCCTGCTGCCACTCCTAGAAGCTTCAGGATACTCAGCCTCTGAGTTCTGCAAAGTGAACAGTGGACTTCTCTGTTCTCTGTCTGAATTTTGTTGTTCACTGTCAGTTTCTCTTTCCTCTTATATGCTGCTGCTGAATAAAAACCCTGCCTTAGCACTCGTCCTCTTAGTGTCTCCACACTGGAGCAGAACACTCACATTTGTCCTAAATGAACTGTGTGCCCTCATCTTCAGAACAATCAAGGCATCTCTGTTGTGCATGTTCTTACTTATCCTCAGCATATCGAAAAGTTACCTGGAAAGGCTTGACCCACAAAGCCAAAGTAGTTGCTTGTCAGTCCTGCGATGAACTTCAGTTTTACAGAAAAATATTTCAGCTAACAGCTGCAAGAAAAATAGAACAAAAAAACAACAACAAAAAACCCCAACAAATCAAACAAAAAGAAAGGCTGTAGAGGTAGACCTGCTAAGTGGAATTATTAGTATTAAAATCTTGTAACTGAAAAGCAGTTCCAAGTTGTCAAATGTGTTTGATATTCTCTGGGAGGATGCTCAAGTTGGTCAATTAAGATTTGGAGGATTTTAACACTCTGCTTGGAAGAAGCAGGGGAAAAAACTCCATGCCTGGGAAAACTTGGAACTCTGTTAGAAACCTGGCAGCTCTCCCACTCTGATCAGGAGCTGTACTCTCAATAAAAGGATCAAAAGAAGATGCCAGCTTGTGTAGACATTATTTCTGACTACACTGGAAGAGTGGGCTCTGTTTTCAGGCTTCTTTGTGAAGAAAACAATTGGGTAGGAGAGGGGAATGCCAGAGGGTTTGGAATTCCTTCTGCTGTGTGAGCCACGTTCAGTACTCTGCAGCCTGCCTTCCACTCAGGTGCTCCACTTTCAAGATTATCGATGATTATATGTTACCAATTTTCGTTTTTGCCTTCAAAAGGGAACATGTCTGTGTTTGACCAATACTTCTGATGGCCCTTCAGAAAGAGCCGTTCCAGTAGATGTCACTGTGGGCCCTCGAGTCGCGGCCATGCCAGCTGTTCGCTCTGGGGTAACACACCTGCTCTCGAATGCCTTTGTGATGATGGTTCCCAATTACAGCTGTCTAATTTCAGCTCTTTACTCAGCACCACGGGGGCAGAGCTCTGCCAGCTCAGCTTCCACCCCGGGCAAACCCAGGAGGCCTGGAGGCAGTGCAGTTGGGACCGGCAGTGGCAGGATGCAGGAGGATGATGGGCATCCCTGTGTGATGTGAGAGATGCACAGCAGGGTTCTGAGCTGTCCTTCCTCAGTGACAGGGATACTACAGCAGAGAAAAAACAGCTTTACTCTACATTGTAGCAAAGCCTGGGCTCCACAGACAGAGAACTCAAAAACCTCAAGAAAACAAAAATAAAGAAACAAATAAACCCCCCCCCCCACCACTGCCCTTTAAAGTTTTCTAAATATTGTGTTTGGGCGGTCCTGAAATGAATATTTTATTTAATTGCCTTATGCTGAGTATTTTCCTGGCACATTGCATAGAAATAGCAGAATAAACCTAGCAGTTTTTTGGTAGGCTTTGAGTTTCCCTAAATAAGATAAGAATTCATAACATGTGAGGCAAAACAAAAGAGCAGACAAGAACAGAGCTGGAAGCAACAGAATATTTACAGGCTGTAACAGAAGTAACAGATTGTAGAGACAGAGAAGGAAGAAGGAGGAGCAGGAAACAGATGTGAAGAAGCTCTGATGAAGTAAGAGGACAAAGGATGACAAAAAACACTCCGATACTGGAAATGCTAATTGTGGCTTTGACCAGTACTTTTTAAAATTCAGGCCTAGACAGCAGGTTTTTTAAATTCAGACCTTTCTAAACCTCTGCACTGATTTCTTTACAGTGTTATTCTTCATGGCCTTTGCTCTTTTGCAAAGGCACCTGGAAGAGACTTCTGTGGGCTGGCAGCAGCCTTATCAGCTCTTGTCCCATCTTGCCCCAAACTCCACTCATCCAGAACACATCAGTGCTGTATTCAGAGCAGATGTGCTGTCAAGGGGGGGTTTCCTTTTGGTATATGAGGAAAGTTGGCACGGTCCATGCAAGAGATTTCTGTTTATGGTGAAAACACAGATCAGGAGAAAAACTCTTTCTTACTTTGATGGCTTAGTTCTGGTGATTCATATATTTACATATGTATAGCTTTTATGGTCATGAGTATGCTACTCCTCCACAGCATTGTTTTCTTTTTATTATACTGATTTCAGATTGCAAAATCAGGCAACAAGCATTGGCAGAAAGGGAAATCCTCTTCTTGGGCTTGATAGATATGAAAAAGCAGAAGAATTATTCAAGCATCCATTCTTCTTGTGCTTCTGAGCCTCCACGTAACTCCTTAGGAGTCTCAGAATGTGATTATTACAAGGCTTGAGTCAATATTCAGTCAGAGCACTCCAATTTTCCTTTATAAATTTTTACCCACTCTATCCTGGTATTATTAGGGAAGTGAGAGAGCTCTGGTCCAAGGAAAAGCTGTGGCCTTTGATGGAGTTTTCAGCTAAGAATTTTTTCATTTGTTGGATCTCAAGATCAAGGAGACCTTATTACTTTTATGAATTCCAAGGAGAAGGTGCTTGTTTGAACGAATGAGTTTGAAGGTTTAAGGTGAAGAACTTTGGTGCAAATGTGATAATTTTACAATAAATAAGTTGGCCCAGACAAGCTTGCTACAACTCAAAAAATGGACGCAGGATCAAGTAGAGTTGTATTACTTTAATTTTTTACCCTTTGTTACTGATGTGCCCCTGGGGCATGAGGTTAAAACATCTGGATGGCTAATGAGAATATTTTCAGTTTTTCAGGCCAGCATCTTTTTTTATGTTTTAGAGGTTTAGACCACAGAAAGGACAAGCAGCAGCTAAATAAACAGTCTTAAAAGTGAGTGACAGAGGAAATCACATATTTGTGTTACTTAAAACTGGCTATGCACTGCTTGCCTGTAATTTTTAACATATCACAAAAAAATCATTGAGATTTATAATAGTTCAGCTAGACATAGAATGTTTACTTGCACATTATCAACAGATAATTTCAGCATTACCTCAGTTTCTACATATAGAGCTTTCTTTTTGTAGCTTTTGCTAGGTATGTGTTGAGGAAGAAATCTGTATAATGCATAGCTGAAGACAAGGAGGTTATTTTGCAGCTCCATCCTGGATTTCCACAGCACATGCCTAGAGGAAGATCATCTCTGCTGGGAAAATTTCCTTCTTTGGCAGAGCCTTCCTGGTAGAGACGTGCAGAGACTGGTAAAGGTAGTGTTTGCAAATATGGCTGTCCTCAAGGTATGAAAATCCTTCATGACCTCCAGCAAATGGCTAGAGTTAAAGCTGTTTGACAGCAGAATTTATGTGTGCACAGACTGCAGGTGGAATTGAGTCAGGAAGGTGAGATGATTTCCTGATTTGCTTTCCTCTGTTCCTCTGTCATGCAGTCCCATCAAGCTGTGGTCTCACAGGGCTGTAGTTGAGTCTGAAGAAATCCATGAAAGCATAGGGTGAGTTGTGAGTTCCTTGTGCACATAAAGTTTTAACTTCACTTTAAACATTCCAAATGACCAATTTATGTCAGCTTTACCTTGAAAATCATAGCCTTTAATGACTCTTTATGGTGATTATCAGTAAAAGCACAAGAACACAAAGCTTGTTGTTTCGTCCTTAGCAGTATTAGGCATTAGGTGCTCTGCAACTACCTCTGAGATGAGTGAGAGAAAGACAAAATCAGGGTTTTGAAACCTATGGCCTGTTCTGCACCTTCTACCTCAACCCCTTAATGACCACAGTAACGTATTGACAATTATTACCCCAGATCCTCAGCTGGCCTGAATCAGAAAAGCTGCCTTGGCTCTGATGGAGAAAGGGTGTTTGGCAGCAGCTAGAAATGGGGCTCAGGGTACTACTTAGGCTAGACCTTTATCTTAATTGTCTAATTTATGACTTTGGAAGTAGACTATGTGCAAGGTGTCTGAGCTAATAGTGAGGAAGTAATCATAACACTTGAATTTCCTGAGATTTGAGTACTTGATTTCTCAGCTGATGTTGCTTTGATTTTTTTCAATGCTACCAATCTTTTCCAGCTGTTTTATGGCTCCTACTCTCAGTATTGCATATCCTTTTGCCATTGCTGGACTTGGCTTGCTCTAGAAGAGATCAGGGCTTCTGTAGGGTGCCAGATTTTCCTTTTTAAAAACACTGGCTTATGCTGATTTAAACAGTGCAATTCTAGGCACTTTGTCAGAGAAAGCTTATGCCAGAGATTCTGAAAGAGAAAACCCTTGAGTAAAGCTATAATCCTAGCTTGGAGCAAGAGGCAATAGACCTGTCAGTAACACAGTGGCCTGGGAAATGCTGCTGTAATTAAAGTTCACTCTGCTTTTCCTTCAAAAATTTCTGTAATAGAGGCTCTGTGTGTTAGGGCAACCATTTCAATTTATGTTGTTTTGAGGCTAGGTAATCAGATTGTCAACTTCAGGTGGATCATTTCTCCATGAATATATTTAGCAAAAGTATGCCTAAAATAATCAAAACCAATTCTTCTGGGTGGTGCTGTAAAAATAACAAGAATGGTTTTTAAGCCTGGGAGCCCAGGTTGTTTAGGAAGCCTATAAGCTCAGGTGAAAGACTAGGGTGACTTACAAAATTATGAAAAAAAATTGTAAACTTGTAATACTAATTTCTTTTAGGTGATCAAGATTTTGCCTAAAGTTTTGCAGAACATTTGTTTTTTGAGAGTTCATGAGCTTTTTAAAAAGTACATATACTGGTTGCTATGTCACAAAATGCATAAATATTTTTATTTAAGAGGCTTAAACAGTACTGGGTTTTTTTAAATGAAAAAATATTCTATAAATACTGGATTTTAAATACCTCTTGATACATGGAATGGCCTAAGATCTCATTGAAGTCAGATACTGGGTGTAATTAAATGTAAAGCTTTTAAACTTTTTAATCCCAGCATTATTATTCACTTTTTTTCAAAGATGAGAGAAAAAACCCAGAGCATATACACCGTGCCTTAATATGAATGCTTGCTTAAATTGTTTGTAGAATAAAAAAAGCCACAGAGAAACAAAAATCTGTTCAGTTTGCAGTAGCAGAAGTGGAAAAAATTGCCACACAGTAATTAAAACTTCTGTCTGGAGGGTTGACCCATTGCATTAAAATATAAAGACATCACAGTATCTCTGAATTTTGCCTCTGGTCAGAAATAGAGGAATATGACTCCTTTTTTTAAAAAATTATCTTAATTTTCTGTCTTTTGTTTTTTTTTTCTTCATCTGCTTAATACATTCTGAGATTGTCCTACCCAATTTTAGGTGACAGTGGTTAACTCATTCTGAATTAGCTGTAAACCCTTTCCAGATGTAGCTTACAAATACAGCTCTACAGTTGTGTCCAACTTCAGAAATGGCTGATGGCTGTTTTGCCATCAGCACTGTAAATATCAGATTCTTGACTTAGGTTATTTCATTTCAGTAAAAAAACATTATTTGGATGTAAAGGATTTTCAGCAAGGCTTGCAACTCTGACACTAGAGCACAATGCCCACACAGAACAAGGAGGTAACCAGAAACTCATACTTAGACTCTGCTCGAAGCATCTATGGCTCTGCCACACAGAGTTTGGGAACCATTATTAAGCTCTGGTATCTGTAAACCCATGGCAAGACACTGGTCCGTATTCATCTCCTTGAAAAGTGGGAAGAAATACAATCCCTGCTAAACTCTAACCAAATTTAGATTCTGGAGCAGATACTTTCATGACACCTTCTGCTGGAACCAAGGGATGCGAATGGATGGAAGGGAAAAGAAAGTTACTCATGAAACTGGTGGAAGAAAGGGAAACTATGGAATTATATCTTCTTTCAGTTCCTCTCTTATAACCACTGCTCTTCTTATGGTCGCTATCATTACCAATCAATGGGCAGCACTGCTAGCAAAATTAGGAAACAAAAAAACTTTTACCAACAAAGCTAATTTTGATGTACGTAGGCAAGCAAGAGCTCCCCTTGGCACCTCCACTGGTGGATCTGAGCATGGGGTACCTTTGCATAAAAGCAGGTTAATAGGGTGAGTGAAACATTGGAAAAATAATTTTTACTACTCAGCTGTCTGCAGTTTTTTTACATTCTGCATTACTCATGTGCTAATGTGTAGGGACCTCAAGGAAGGACCTAGTCTGTATGTCACTTTTTCCTCTGATTCTCTCCTCCTTCAGGGTGGCCTTGGCTTACCCCAGAGTGAGCTGATGGTTTCAAATTTGGTGCATTGACCTCAGTAATCTGACCTGGGACTAGACTGGATGACATTATCAGCATGAGGTAGAATGTGGGAATCCTTAAAATCAGAGTGTTTTGGGAAAGCTGTGAAAAGCAGGCTTCAGAAACAGCAGAACTGCAATTAGAGCTAAGCAGTAGCCATAAGACTTTTCAGCAGAAAAATGTGTATTAAAGCTTGGCTAGAATAACTCCCTAAGTTGCAGAAATTATATCTAGCAAGACATTAGGAAGTTCTAAGATTAGTAATGGAGCTCTGTGCATTGTATTTTAAGGCTTACAAGCAGGTATTATATTAAAAATAAGCAAGCATTGTTTTAACCAAAGGTACGTGTACAGTAGTTTCATGCCTTTAAGATACACCTTTTGGCCTGAGTTTTGAGCCTACCCCGGAAGTGCGCCTTATCACCCGCTGCACCTTATATATGGACAAATTCCAGAGAATTGCCAACCTGGAAGTGCAAGCGGTGAGAGTGGTGGTGAGAGCCGGCAGGCGCAGGGAGAGCCGGGGGGCATGAGGCCAGTGGCTGGGCAGGGAGAGCTGGCAGCGGATCCTCGCTTCAAAAAAAAAAAAAGAAGAATGCACCTTATAGGCCGGTGCACCTTATATATGGACAAATTCCGTGGACTTCCTGGCCACCCGGAAGTGCGCCTTATAACCCGGTGCACCTTATAAGTGTGAAATTACTGTACTTAAAATGGTTGGCTAGAACTACTGTCAATATGCTTTTGCTTTTTGTGATTGGTCAAAGAACTTTGAAAGTGTGCTGTAACGTCACATTCTGTGGCTGCTGCAGAGGATGTGAGCTGCTGGCATCTTACCATTGTCCCAACCCTGTAATGGGACTGATGCTTGGAAAATAAAGCAGCTCGAGACACGTTCCACAGCAGTCCCATCCTGTTTGTGATTTTGTGCATAAACTCGTGGCTGGCATTAGTAGAACTCTGTTGCAGAAGGAATACACTGATGATTTCACATGACAGAATGTGCAAGTCAGATCGGAAATTCTGTATCCTGTTGTGCTTGTGAAATAGCATCACATTTTCAGCACTTCAGCCACAATGAGGCAAGACCATCCTTTATTTCCCCAGCAGTCAAGACTTTTTGTTATGATAGTAACCCAAACAGGCAGAATTTGTTGGTTTTTTTTAAACACAGCCTAGGAGTACCTTTGACTTCTTGAGTGTTTTCTCAAGACCCAACTTACTGCTGAAACCGCATGAAGTGTTCTGAAAAAAGTTTAAATAGTAATGTCGTAAATTTTCTTTTTACAAGTTTATTGATAAGGTTTTCACTGATTTTATTGTAGTAGTAGCTATAATAGCCTTTTAGTTGAACAGTGGTACAGCTATTTTCTGCTACTGCTTTTTTCTTTGATAGTTTATATAAACAAATTTATTTACTTTAACAAATTAGGTAAATAAAAGTTCTGTTTATTACCATTAAATCAATAAAAGCTCTTGCAGAATTTTGTGATCACCTTGGTACTTGATAAGTCTTGTTTAAACATAGATATGAAAATGAATTCTTTAGTAATGGTAGATTTTAACCACACAGACTCCTCATAAAGAGATTTAATTTAAAAGGAGTTGAAGCATCAGCTCTTTAAGGTTCTGCATTGTACTCCTCTTCCATCACCCAAGACTCAACCTATAATAGTAGTAGATATGGTTAAAAGCTACTAACTGCTTCTTTTGAGTATCTGAAAGGTTTTTAATTAATAGTTCAACTGGAGAAACAGGCTACATATTTTAGATTGGAACTCTCTCACTTTTTGCAGCTAAAACGATGAACCTGAGGCTTTAGAAAATATATTAAAAAATACAATGCATATATTTTATCTATTGGCAGTGTCTGTAGTCCTATGGAATTACAGTAATTTCACACTGATAAGCCACACCTATTTCACTGAAGAATTGAGCCGATCCCGGAAGTGCAGCTAATCACCAGGTGCGGCTTATTTATGGACAATTTTTGGCGAAATGCCAACCCGGAAGTATGAGCTGGCCAGGCGGGGAGGGAGCTGCGGCTGGGCAGGTGGGGGATTGAGTGGGGAGCTGCTGCGGAGCTGCTGCTGTGTGGACGGCGAGCCAGAGCCACTGGAGAGTGGGCCGGCTTCACGCGGCAAGCGGGCAGTGGGCTGCTGTCTGGCTTCGTGTGGCGAATGGGTGGCTGGCTGGCTTTGCGCGGTTTTGAGCGGCACGGGGAGCTGTGGCAGCCAGTGCTGGGGGCGGGAGTGCCAGGGCGCGTGGCACAGGGAGGGCACCTGGGGCTGCGTTTAAAGGCTTCACCGGTCCGTTTGCAAATTGAGCACCTGACAGCAAACCCCGCCATCGCATGATTCTGTTACTAACTCGTTACTTTGCTGCACACGGATCCTCGCTTCAAAAAAAAAAAGAAGTGCAGCTTATCACGTGGTGCGGCTTATTTATGGACAAATTCCGTGGTCTTCCTGGCTACCTGGAAGTGCAGATTATAACCAGGTGTGGCTTACAAGTGTGAAATTACTGTACTAAGTGTGGATTTTTTTTACTCACTATTGACTAAAGATGCTAAAAAAGAACTCTTGGGAATACCTATGAAAGAAGGAGTTGCACTTGTTTATGACTGAGGGTGAGGCTGTGTGGAAATCTGATCCAACAGAGGTTTTTAATTGCAATTTTTTACCAAGTTTAAAAGCATGTCTCTGACATTTACTGTGTAAATAGTGCATTTTACTACTGCAAGCGTATTATTCTCCATCACTTTTCTTCCTTTTGTCATAAAGATCAATATTTCCCCCATTAGAAATCCCATATCACCTCAGTGATTTCTGTAGCCATTATGAAATTGCAATATTAAACTAATACTTGCACTTAGCAGCTGTAGATTCAGTATAATCTGTAAGGAAAAAAAAAAAATTCCATGGTCTCCATGAGACCATTTGTGTTTTGTTCAAGATCAATGGAAATCTCTCATGTTGGTGTCCAGACAGAAAATCAGCTGCTACTGGAAGTTAAATAATAGGTAAGTAAAACTGCTGTTTTGAAAGCCTGCAACTCATTTATTAAAAAGTGCAATTTTAAGTGTAGTGAAAACAATAATTACCTTGTTTAAATTGTTTTAGAGTTCTTGGTCTGAACATTTTCTTCAATGATTCTTTGACATTTTAGTCAGAAAAGAGCTGATGCAATTAGTGAGAATATTATTTGAAAACACAAATATGTGAAATTACACAAATGTGTCTCAAACCATAAGAGCAGAATTTGAATGAAACGAGTTCAAGTGTAATGGTGCATCCTGTGGTGTTCTTCAAAAAATACTAACCACCTTTACCTTGTACAAGTGCAAATTATTATTCCAGAGTATATTATTACACTGCATTGCTACTGTAGCTATAGCAGTGCTCAGTGTCCTGAAAATGACTGGGAAAATAGTTTTCTACACAGTAAGAATCTCACTGTGGTCTTAATTAGGTGATTCATTTCAGTAGAATATGGATTTCAACTCAATAATAGTCCTAACAGCAAGATAAATGCTAATTTATTGGTGGGAAATTATAGAAAATAAGCATCCAGGCAAAGTGGGAAACCATTAGCCAGTCCCAGTGTTCAGTGCCACTGACATTACTGCTATTGCATCTAACAATTCATATGGAAATAAGAACATAGTAAGTAAGAGATGGCAGTGGCCAATAGACCCCATCTGGAGTACGGTACTTAGAGCAGCTCTGAATGTATAAAAAGACTTTTTTTGGTTTGCTCTTGAATTAAACACCTTTAGTCCAGAGGCAGCCTGAAACTACTTTCTCGGATAATCCTACTGACTTCTGGCGGCCCCAATATTGTCCACACACCTGAGATCAGCACAAATGTCTAAACCAGGTCCCTCCTCACCCTTCTGTAGTGGTAAAGAGGCAACAAACCAAGGCTCCAGCTTGGGAGAACATGGTTGGGCCTGGGATAGAAAGAAACCAAGATATGTTACAGGAGCAGGAAAGAAAAATTGAGTTGATATCATGCACACATGGAGAGATGTTAAGTTGAACAAAGCGCTAAAACAATTCCATTTCTGAAACTCTCTGGCTGACTTTGAGAGCGTGGAACATGTTTTGAATCTGGTGTTTGACAAGTAAACAAATTCCAAGCTGGCTTTGGGGCAAAATGGTGCTAGGGTGGCAGAGGCATTGGAATGTGGGATTTGGAGCCAGCCCAGCAGCTCTGCTCAGGCAGTCTGCAGGGAAGGAATAACTGTGTGCAGGGAATGGAAACCAGTGACTGCTGTTGTGGAGAGCTTTTTAATTTGGGCATATTTTCTGCTGCTTATCAGAAAATGACTGGATTATCTTTACTTCCTTATAATTTGAATGGTACCTGATTACAGTGCTTGTCCAGCTTATTTAGTAATGGATTCTGGAGAGTGCTGATGAAATTGTTTATTATGCAGTAATTCACTTAAACACTTCCTTTGTTACCAAAATTCTATGAACTTGTTGGGATAACTAAGACCCCCTAACACTGTGCTTTAATGTTGTCCAGGAGGTATGTGTGGCCCACAGAATTACAGCCTCCACACAGATGCTGATATAAAACTTTTTTACTTATTTATACATTTTTAGCAATCAAAGAAATTAATGCTCATTGGTTCTGAATTATGTAATTCACTTCATTAATTAGTATTCTCTCCTCTATTGGTTATTGATTTCTCACTTTTCATACTAATTAATTAGGAAAGTGATATCATTTCCAGCACCCTGGAAATGGCTGAACTCCACAACAGATCTTCAGGTGTTACAAATATGTGCAATAATTTCTGCAGATATGAAAATCAGAAAAGCAAATTAAACACATATGTTTAGTTAATAACTATGTTAAATAATTTAATTTCCATTTAGGTACTAAATCATCAGTTAAGCTTGGCATACCACTGTCATTATTCATATATATGTCAATATATCTTGTTCTTTGGAGTTAGACCTCAGTGAAAGTGTATGAACATTAGAAGGGAAATGTGATACCAAGAGCAGTAATCACATCTTGTTTCATGATTCAAGCAAAAAGAATTCTGCTCTGTGTAACGGTGAGAACTTTGATTCTTATTGAATCTACTATGGTCTACTAAGTAAATGCTTAAAAGAAATAGTGTATTATTAAGTTTGCATCCTTACTTTAGGGAACAACAGGTCTATTAAAATTTGTGAACTGCCCTTCAAGTCCATTTGTAGGGTATTAAGTCAGCTGGGAGATTTCTCTTTTTCTCCTCAGTTAATGTTTTAGGCTTGACTTTTTAAAGAGGAAAATTGTTTCTTTGATGTAAGCAAACCCAAAGTCACTGAAGAGGTAGCTGTAAACATTAAGAAATTGTAATAAGCAAAATGCAGGTAACTTTTTGGATAACAATTATTTTTGTTAAAGTTTTATTAAATACTACAATTTGACACATTCTGATTTTTTATCTGTCTACATCTGGTTGTGAGATTTGTTAGTTTTTTTTTCTTAGTAACTAAAGCCACAAATTATGACACAATATAAATTTTTAAAACCATTAATTGAAGTGTATTGCATTCTTTCAAATGAAAGAAATAATGACTGAGTCTAAAATATTCACTTCCTGAGAAAGGGTCTAATGCCTAAGATAAGACGTTTTACTGGTGCAATTTTGACAAAACAAAATTCCATTAATACCAAACAAGCCAGGACAAAGTCTAAAGTTATCAGGAATAAAATAAGTGTCTTCAAGACCTGACATATCAGAGTGTCTAACTGGGATATAAATTGCCATTAAGTAATTGGCTTGTAGGGGTCTCAATTTAGTAAAGGGTGACACAGGGTAACAATGACTCCTTAATTGGGTGCCTGTCCTCCTCCACAGAAGTTTTCATTTTCACCCTCTGAATTTTATGAGATGAGAGAAGAGTAAATTTGTCTGAAAAATAGCTGATATTGGGGATTTGAGATCTCAGTGAATCCAAAGTTCCAAGTCAGAAACACACTGCTGACTTTAACTGAAATTCCTGTGGCCATGTGCTGCCCCGAACTCTGGAGGACCAAGTCTCCATGAATCTGACTAATATTTTACCAAGCCTGTCAGAGTGTCAGTGATACTCATATCTAGAAATATTTCCTTATTAAGGAATCAAATTCTGTCTTGTATATTTTGACTGCCTTGAAGCTCTATTTATGGTTTACTATAAATGTTTTCATATCAATTTGTCAGTCAGCAACAGCAAAATCAACGAACTCTGATTGCTATCAGCTCCCCATAAAAGCTGGTGGTTTTTTTTTAGTTTTGCTCTTAATTGCAATGATGAAAGGATTGAGTCTTCTTTAAAACCCTGTAGAAACAGATTATTTATGTCATCTTTCACAATATTTCTATGAATGAAGGCTTCTTTAATAAGAACTTCTAAGAAAAGCTCTAAGTCAAAGTCCCAAGCCCAGAAATTACATTTAAATACTTTTGCATTTCAAATAACTTCCTACTTGCCAGTAAATATAACCAAGCTATATTTTAAACATTACCAAGAAACTTTAACATTTTATCCTGCTTTCTAATCCAATAGAAGCTTTAGGTGTCTTAACTGTATCTATGATAAGTTTCACAGTCTTGTTATGGAAAGGTTTAATTTTCTTTTGAGCATTTTTGAGGCACTTTATTCAGAAATGGAAACAAAATGTTAGCTATTTCATGTGGAGTTGTGGCCCTGATCATTGTTTGTTTTTTTTTCTGTAGCAATTAAACTGGGGATTTAAATAAATTGTGAATGGAGTTAAAGGAGTACAGTAATTTCACGAATATAAGCCGCA
>VRYO01002297.1:614222-624379 GCA_009812075.1 Sialia sialis
ACCCGGAAGTGCGGCTTATATTCAGGTGCAGTTTATAATAGTGAAACTACTGTATTTATTACAGAAATTTGTGCCACAGTTGCTGACAGCTTCTTGGTGTGAGCAGTGGTCCTTTGCTCGCTTCCTGCTGAAGCTGGGCTTTTGCTAGGCCTGTTTCCAGGGACGGGTTGGACATCCTCCTCCTCAACAGCATTTTCCTCCACCAAAATATGAGTATCTGTGACCACCGAATTCACAATAAGCAATAAAGAGATGTGGAGCTGGTGCAGATAAATAGTTTTCATTGCCAATTTGCCTGATTTGATCAGAATCTGTTAGAAGCTTCTAAGCAGCAAATTCAAGTTTTGAAAATTTATTTTCTAGCAGTTTTATTATGAAAGCAATTTTTAGGAGGGTGACAGGTCTTGGTTACTTTTCTGTCTTCTAATTGTGGAAATCCTGCTTTTTTTCAATATTTGCTCAGGTTGTCTAGAATCACATTAGAATAAATGCAGTTTGTGGCAAGAATGTGAGTGTTGGATGAGTGTTGATGTTGGAGTGACATTATGGTTCTGAAAGCAGTGGGATTTCACGTAAGGTCCATGATGATCAGCCCGAGGAGTTCTCAAAGGTTTATGGGTGGGTAGTCCAGTATGTTTATTTATAGTGCATGGAGTTTTTTGAGGAGAGATGGATGGCTTTTTGTTTGGATTTTTTTTATGGTAGTGAGAAGATCCATACAAGAGGTTCCAGATTCTCTCATATATTGAGCCTGGGGAAAGAGAGGTTTAACTTGTAATAGATTGTTCCACTCATTGACTAATAAATTGACTCATTAAGGGAATGAGAGGAAAATAAGATTAAACTACTGCAGGCCCAGTGCCTGCCTGAACACAGTATGAGATGACTGAAGGTGATTTATAAAGAAGTTAGAAGCACATCAGAGAGTACAGGGTCTGGAGGATTAAAGACTGCTATAAATTCTCATTTAGCTGCATTTCACTAAACCTGACGAACAGCAGTGAAGTTTATTCACTTCTGGGGAAGCTTCTTGGGTTGTTTCCCACCAGATTGCCAAGACCGAAACAGATTTGTAACAGATCAGCCAACTGGTCCAACAGTTTAGGAGCAGACTTAGCGCAAAACCCATTAAACAATTCTGACAGAAAACAGCCATCTTACAACTTTTAGATTGCAGGGCAGGGTTTTGGAGAGTGATGTTTTTCTATGCCGTCTACCCTTGTTTCATAATAAGTAATTGCTGCCTTGTGTACGTTTTTTCTACTTGGCCCAACTCTGCGATGACTGAAACCAGGGGCACTGAAACGTGGCTGAGCCAGCTGAGATTGAACTGAAGAACTTTTAGGAATATGATGTGCCTCAGCATAGCCCTTGCTTGCAGCTAAGAATTGGGCCACCAGTAATGAGGCAGTTAAGTGACTAATTATGAAGATTAAGGACCTGCTGGGATTTTCAAAATGATTATGAGTTCTATTCCTAGCTTTAAGCATCTTTATAAATCAGGCCCTGGTCCAGAAATTTGCATCTAGATGCCTAAGTGCCATGTGAATCAATGGAGTCTAAGTATAGATAACAATGCAAGCCTACTCTTGGATTCTAGAGGGTTTTGTTTGTTTGCGGGTTTCTTTCTGTTTTTTTTTTTTTTTGTTCTGTTTTTCTTCCACGGTTATTGCTATTAAAATTATGCATCTTAAAAATACAAATGAATGCTTGCAAGGTGCTGATATGAGCTGTTTTATGTGACATGAAACATCCAACTCATATGCTTTGAGTAGCTCATAATTGTGTTAAGGAAAATTTAATTGCTTGATTTTGGTCTGATGATTCACACTAGTTGCTTATAAACAAAATGGGCTGGTGAATACAGTTGCTCTTTCTGACCCATTCTTCTGGGTGTTGACTCCTTCCATGGAAGACACCAGATACTCACCTGGAAAGGTGGATTTTTGCATTGTCTGGATGTTCTTCCATAATAGATGATTCTTTTTGGGGGGCCCTCAGCTGGTGTGCAAAAATACTGAAGTATTTTGCTTTGTGCATCACAATTAGAGGAGAAAGCATTTTTTTGGCTTTTTCTATTATGTGAAAATAACCTTTGTATGTCAGGCAGGTTTTTAAAAATAAGTGAGACAATCTCTAGTTCAAAAGAAACCAGAGAATTGCTTTGCGATGTTCTTATAACATTGAGTGAAACATTTTGCTTACAATTATGACTAAAGGAATTTCATATTATTGTCATGTTATAATGAGAGCCTGAAGAGAGGTACAAGTGCAGTGTTGAAATCCATGGCATAGGAAGCACCAGGAGGGAAACCAGTCAAACTGTTGCTTTGGTTCATGCATGAGTAAGTAAATGATCTTGAAAATCATTGAATCCCAACAAGAGAAATGTAGTATAGAAATAGTGCTGGCAGCAAATCACCAGACAGTTATTAAGGAAAGTATCTATCTTAGATGTGTCCTTTACATATGGGAAACTGTCCTCTTCTGGCACTGTAGGTGTCTTGTGGAACACATTTTGCCAGCACAAATGTCTCTGGGTCTTAAGGAAATGATTCGTTAAAGTTGCTTAACTCTAAAAAAGAGTCAGTTGGTCAGTTCAAATTTGGAAACTTTTATATTAAACTGTCTCTCTGATATGCCTACCTTTTAAAAAAATAATCTTATTACATTTTGGAAATTCCAGAGACAATGGTAACGTTAGTTTTGTCACAGGATAAATGGACTTTCTGGCAGTGAATCTGTAATCCAAGAGAATGGTTATTGTGAGACTTGAGTGATACAGAGTTTAATGAGTGGGATATAACAAATGCTAATGAATGCATATTGGTGGGAAACAGACCTTAACAATTTAGACATCCCTGTTTTGAGACTCTGTATTTCATTGATAAAGGCATTCATTTAAAGTCTGCTATAAATGCTGTCAGAGTCCAATATCCTCAGACCAGATTCTTTTAAATATTCCATGGAAGAAAAGTGTAATGTTTAATGTCAGACTTACTTACTTAAAGACATTTAATGTTCCAAGCAATTTTTGGTTTAGCATTGTGTTTTCCATATATTTGGAAATACATGGAAATCACAATGCAAATGTAAATTATGCTTAGAAAAATGTAACAATTGCAATAATTCTACCCATTAAAATCAATCAATAAATGAATCAAACACAATACCAATGTGATTCGCTTTACATGTCGTAACATTCTTACCCTCAGGATGCTTGGTATCCTCTGTTGCCAGGAAAGAATATTTGGGTTGAAGCCAGCTCAAACCTCTTGCTCTGTTATGAAAGTATTTTGTTAGTTTTGGATGAGCCACATCATTTCTTTTGCCGTTCTGGTCTGATCACTGCTGTGGTTCCACAAAGTCAGCTGCTTTGTGTTATGCTCTGAGCTTCCTGGGCATTTCACCCCTGCCCATTTTTGAGTGTTGTTCATTTTGAGAGATTCATTCAGAGACACCTGTTCCACCCTTAGGGGTTTAGTCAGTCATAGATATCTGTAGAGGTTTGAATTCAAACAGGCTGTGGAATTTTTGTTAAAAAAGATTATTTCCATGGGCCTTGCTAAATGGAATAAAACAGGTAAATATGTCCCAGAATATATTTGCAAGCATACAATGATTTTTACACATCTGTGTTTCTCATGGCAGTTCTTTTTTTAAGGGACTGCTTTTTTAATCCCGAGTTATTTTATATTTTTGTCTTACTCTGCAAGTGAAAATGCAAAATCATCATAAATTTAGTTATGCAGACAACTCCAGTTTGGAAGAAATGTGTCACTTGCAGAGAGAGCAAACTGAATGCTCTGAATAAAGCTGAACTCCCTGGTGACGCAGCACAAGGAGGAGATATTCAGTATGGCCTCATGTAAAACCAGGCTTTTGGCAAGGAGCACTGAACACATTTAAAGCATGGGAATCTCTGTCTTGTGGAGAAATGTAATGAAAGCTGAAAAGAACTTTGAAGTCTGATATTACAGTTGGATTTAAGAGCAAATGAATGTAAGACTCGAGAGAGTTGTGGTGCTTGTCATGCAGTAGTAAAATGCACAAGCAACTCATCCCTGTTGTGTTCTCCAGTGCCAGAAATAGTCATGAACAGTGGCTGTTCCTCTTAGAAAATACCTAGTTCAGATTAATCAGAGCAAAGGTGTTTTTGCATACCAGCTGAGGCTCCACATTTCTCATCAGTCAGACCTACTGTGTCAAGACAAATGTTTCTCTCACCCTTGGTTTGTGAAAGCAGTGGGCAAGGTAACCCTTGCAGTATGGCTGCAGAGCTATTTTTCCTTAGCAGGGCACTACAAAGCAACCAGAGTGTCCTACTCTGTCTCCTGAGGGCGTGGCTGTGCTATCAAAATTTCCATGATATGTCAAATTAACTCTGTCTATGGCATGGAGATTTAGTTAGGTTTTACACATTATTGTAGGGAAATCCTGGTTGTGTTGTTTTTCACATGGTTCATGCTTCCAGGCTTGACTTCTTTCTGCACTTTTACCACATTAGGCTCTCTTATAAGCTGTTTGATGCTATGTGGGTGTAAATTTTTATCTGGTTAAGGAGCTGTGTCATGCCTTATACAGAAAGCTGATGCTTTGCTTTCCTTCCTTCTCCTTCTGCTCTTCAAACTTCCCCTATGTAGTTGTTTACACTAAATTATGTTCAACCAAAATATCGCATATTCGCTGCAAGTTCAGTTTGACTTTCAGTTCCTTGCGTGCCAGCTTATTTGACCAAATGTTTTGTGAAAACCAACATCTCCTATTGATAATATCTGTAACTTTAAAACTAAATGCTGCAAACATTTTAGCAATTTAGGATTATTATCTTTGACCCCTCTCTTATAGTCAGATAATGTGTGAACATTGAAGTAGATTTCAAATGGCTTTAAAATCTGCTTTTTCTTGTACAAAATTGATGAGAATCTCTTTGTGACACTGTCAATAATGTTCAGAATGAGTGTGTGTTTGTGTATATATGAATGAAGGTTGATAACGCTTGATAACTCCTAAGTGGGGATTTATATTCATGGAAGGATATAATCACAGGAGTATCAGCACATAAATATGCACCTGTGAGAATGGAATTTGTTAAATAAATCAGGCAGCAATCTGTAGCTGCAGGGAGATAGCAGCGCTATCTGATGAGGCTAATGGCTTCAGCACTGTTTTGTTAACACCTTTCTTCTTTTCTGAGCTTCTTAAGAAAGGAAGAATAAGCATCTGATCTCACATATTTCATGAGAGGAGTGTATTGATTTCTTTTTCTTTAGATTCTTTTCACAGTTTTTTGGACAGTGGATAAAATATTGGTGAACACAGAATCTTTCAACCTTCCTCTCCATCTCTCGGCACCTTATGCTAACCAAGCCATCTCATCATGATAGTATATTATGGTGTATTTTATATATATAAATTTTGTATGTAAACCCACATTTTGCTTACATAAAATGTTGCTAATTGTTGGTGGCTGGCATAAGTGACCAGGAAAAGTGAAGGTAAGGACTTTTTAATTAGTTAGTCTTTCCAGTTTAGGTCATGTGGAACACTTATCTTCCTGTCTTCAGAGTGTGTAAGAATTACTGAACAGACATTTTTCAAATTTCAGTAAAGATATATAATAAAATATGGGTTCTTAATGCAGAAAAAACAATAATTGGAAAAGAATAATTGAAAAAAGGCTACATGAAGTACTCATTTAGAAACACATTGCTGTTTTCTGAGCAATAATAATGAGAAAGTTAAGGTGGGAATTGTCTGCATGGAAATTCAAACTTGTTCACTCTACTGGTTAAAGCAAAGAAATTTAAATTGCTGTGGACAGACTTAGTTAAGAAAGGCTGCTCCTAATGGAATTGAGTTATACTGAAAATCAGCCTATAATGGAAATAAGAGGTTACACATACTTATTTGCAGCAATTTAGCTTATGGAGTTTAAAATTCAACAGAGGCAAATTACAGTGTAGATGGCCTTTAATAGATTTGAACTACAAACATGGGAGTAGACCCTCAGCTGGTGACTATGTGCCCGCTGAAGTTTCCTTCATATTCACAGCAGGACCTGCAGGCTCTGCCTCCTTGCCAGGTATGTTGTGCTGCTTTTTTTGAGAGCAAACACGGAATTTCCTGTGAAGCTGAGGTTTGACTTTGTTCCTAGGGAGATTTAAATGCCGTTCCAGAGCCATGTTTCAAAGGTTTCAGCATTGAGACTCATCCTGATGAGAACAGATGGGCACCAGAATATTGCCCAGTGGGTTGGGAATCCTTATGTAATAACACTTTTTTGCATCTGCTCGTATGAATAAGTAACCATGAAATTGGTTTGTTTAATTAAAAGCAATTCCCAGTCTTCCAAAGCAGCCACCCTTTCAGAAGTCTTTAACAGAAAGGCAGATGCATGAATTCTGCAAGCATTGGAGACTTATGAAAAAGTGTTTGTTGTATATATTTACAGAGGTGCTAAGAAATGTAGCTGCATGACTGTTGCTTCTTGCCACAGCAGCTATGGGAGCGATAGGCATTCAGATATCTGAACTAAAATACTGCTGCTAACAACTTCATGCATATAGGAGCCATCTTGGGTGTCAGTAGAGGATCCTGGAGATATAGAGGATACAAAGAGGGAAGCAGACTCTCAAGACTAGCAGTGCGAGCTTGTAAATGTGGAGAAAAATATAATACAAAGTGTTTTTTGTTTGTTTGTTTGTTTGTTTTAATGCATGGAGAACACAGGACATTTATTTAGATTCAGACAGCATTTGAATATGCACAATATAAAGTATAAATACCAGAAAGTCAGTAGCATCACATACTTTCTAGAATCATATATCCTCATACTGCTGAAGGCACCTGCAACAGTGCCCCTTCACATAGAGGGAGGAGAAACCATGAAAGGAGCAGTTCAGGCATCTGCTCAAATGTTTCAATCAGCTCCCTAGCTGAGATTGCAGCTGTCAGTTGTATAATTTAAACATACATTACTGGGGCTGTAATACTCTCCTTATTTTTAATCATTTCCACCAAAGTAAATACCACTCCAGAGATCAGGGTGTTCTAACAATGCGTTTGAAACAAACCTCCCTAAGATATATGGCAAGATGGGCAAACAATTTGGAAATTATAATAATCCAGTGGAAGTTAAGGTTGCCTTGTTCTGCTGGGATGTAATAAAATTTGAACCTTATACATACATCTGAAATTAATTAGCTGTGGGTGGTTCCTGGAGTTTTATTACTCTAGGGTACTCTTTCTTTAAATTTAATATACATGGGAGCTTCCTATTATCTGGAAATGCACAAATTTCAGTGGCATATATTTCTAGACTAATGTTGGCTCCAAAATTTTTCGATTATTTGGGATAAAATGGGATCATAAGAGGCCATTTTGAAAGGCATAGAATATAATTATTATTTTAGAGTCTGTGACTAGTGGTCAGGATATACTTTGCCGCTCCCCTCTATTTAAAATATCTGGTTTAGTGTGAAGGAAGCTACAGAAAAGTACCACTTAGATGGTTGAATGTACTGACAAAGAACTTTTAAAGGTGAGAGAAGGAAAAAAATTAGAGCAAGCCAGCCCAGACATGAAGAAAAAGGTGCATCTCTTATGAAAATCAGATACAGAACCAGAAAATGAAACCTTAGGTAGAAGCAAAAATGATTGTTCGGTGTTTGGTTTTGAGGCAATATACCCTCATGAAGGGCTGTGGAGCATGGGAAGGAGTTGATGACAGAGAGGGATGAAGTGTAGGCAGGAGTCAGCGGGGTTAATGACCTGAGAAACACCAGCTAGGGGAAGCAGAAGATATTCAGGAGCAGAAGAGACAGGATGAGATATAAGATCAAGAACTCATAAAGGAGTTGGTGTGGGTGTGGAGTTTCCTGGGAAGTGCCCAGCAGCTGTGTGAGGAATGGGAGGCAGCGGGAGCCAATGAAAAGTGAAGTATGGCTCAGGTCCTGGGTGTGTGCTCAGGGTATGAGTGATAAATTGCCTTCATTTGCCCAACCAGCCCTCTCAAATAGGGCAGCACAGTCCTTCCTGCTTGCTGTTACTTCTGCATTTCTCACTGTGTGTCAGAGGAAGGGAGTAGTCACCATTGCCTCTGCAATCTCCCCAAATATCCAACATATCCGTTGCCTGACCCACTCCACTAAAAACTGCAACAGGCCTTTATGGAAAATTTTCAAGTATTGTCTTTGGTCAGAACATAAGTTTTTAGACTACAATGAGGATATTTTTTCACGTTTACTACCATTTCTCCTTTTTTTTTTGTGGGGTTTTCTGACCTCTAGATCAAGGCAGTTTAAGATAAACAACAAATTGCTTATAAATCTCTTCCCAGGTTATCTAAGCTCCAATGTATAATATGATTTCTGACAATTCTTGAGGAAGTGCTGTTTTATCTTTCTTAATTAACTCAGTCTGCATATGAAGCAAATGTAATTAAACAAGCAAACCTGGCCCATATAGCTGGTTATCATAAAGCTTTGAGCATCCTGCAATTGGTGTGTGTTTGAATTTTGTGTTTCTTATCTGTCCTCATTTCCTAATTCAGAGCTGACTATTCTAGAACCTCAGGCATTTGGGCCAAGATACATATACTCTGTTTTTTCCCACGTGCTCACTGATGAGCTTGTGTAACTCTGAGGAGCACTTCCTCAAGTAGATGCCTTCAATATAAAGTTTCATGCACTGAATTTAAATAAAGCCTTGCCCTTGGAGTGCACATCAACCCTTGCTGACAGGAGCACTTCATAATGTGCAGCCACTGTAGCAATACAGTCAAATGAGAAACAGCATAAAAGTCATAAAAACAGTTAATAAAGAAAGCTAACAGTAGCCTTAAAGTATTTTTCACACTACAGTACATTAGAGACTAGAGCCTTTATATGTCCATTTCTGCAGAGTGACGTGGAACTTCTCTCTCAAGTTACAGTAATTTTGCAATTATAAGCTGCACCTGAATATAAGCTGCAATTTTTCTTTTTTTTTTTTTTTAAGCGAGGATCCATGTGTAACAAAGTAACAAATTAGTAACAGAATCGCTGCTAGCTGGGTTTGGTGTAAGGTGCTCAAGTTGCAACAGTTTTCATAGACCAGAGAAGCCTTTAAAGGCAGCCCCAGACGCCCTCCCCAGCCAGCTCTCACTTCCGGGTTGGCATTTCACTGGGATTTGTCCATAGATAAGTTGTACCTGAATATAAGCCGCACTACTGGGGTAGGCTGGATTCTTCAATAAAAAAGGTGTGGCTTATAATCGTGAAATTACTAATTGGCTGGCAGACAAGAGTGTGAGTGCGAAAAAGGAGAAATACGAAGCATTCAGCCTCATCATGTTTATTACGTCTGGGAAAGTAAAAGAGTTTGTCTGCATCCCATAGGAAATGGAACAGTGCAGCAGCATTTACACAACATAATCAATATATATATTGTAAGGCAAATTCAATTCCACTTCATAAAACTCTCACTGTGTCCTGCCATAATCAATACAAATAGTACTTATAGGAGATATTATCTCAAAGTAGTTTTTTATTTCCTTCAAGTGACTGCGGGTGTCCTGCATCTCGCTGATTCCATTATTTGTGTAAGTACTGTAAGTTTTAACTATTTTTATAAACGAAACCCTCAGGTTCTTGGAGAGAGTGAAACTGCTCATTCAGCAGTTCCCATGTATTGGTTTCTGCCCCAAGCATCCCACCTTTTTCTAAGGAGCAAAATCAGCTCTGCTCCAAGACCAGTCTCAGGCTTGTCTCGTCTGTATAGAGAAATTTTTATGTCCAAAAGCTGGCCTGATCTTTGAGATGAAAGTGAAATCTATAAAAACCATCATGCTTGGTGTGGTTTCAAGCACTAGGAGCAAACTGCTTGGAGGTTATCCCATTTTCTTCACTGGAAAATTATAACAACACAGTTTAACATAGAACAGAGTTTGAATATGGCATGGCCAGAGTAATAAATTGTGAGTCAAAATGGTTCATTAAACAAAGAACATAGACTGGCTGGATTACGGAAACTACAGAAAGCAAAGAGATCATGTTGAGAAAGGAGGTCAGGTAGAGGGACTGCAGAGAAGAGAATAACAAGGTATCCAGGGAATAGCTACGGTAAATCAGGTGTTCTTCTTGGTAATGCAGGACAAAAATCAAAAAGTCTTAAAA